>OY992876.1:436498928-436536428 GCA_963921405.1 Cepaea hortensis
GGTCAGACATAATTTCACTGCATGCACCTGCCGTCAGTTGGTACCTGCTGTATGTATTCTCTCAGTGTACTTTTGGTTCAGTGAGAAGGGTACACTCAGACAGAGATAAGAGTGAGGATGTGTTGTTCCTTGGGTCATTGGAGTCAAGCAGATAATGCAAGATCAGGACAAGGACAAGAGGCATTTTTACAAATGACATACATTACATCTTCATCATCTCCTTCAGTCTTGCATGGTGTGTTTAAATGTTTATCTGTACCTCCCAAATCAACTATTTATCTTCTTCTTCCCATTATCAATCATGTTCCTGTTCCTGTTGTGGTTGGGGTGTTGAGTGGAGTGCTGTGTTGAGTATTGTGTTGAGTTAACTTCTGTTGTGTGGAGTTTTCATAGTTTGTACCATTTCCCCCTCCATCATCAGCAGTTAATATGAGTTTAACTCATCAAGTGTGTTATTGTTATGCATGTCTGTCATACAGAATTTCTGATGTGTATTTGTTACCAAAGTAATCTATACAAGGTCATGATAACAATCCATTAGTAAAAAGGTTATTACGTAAAGTACTTTTCCTAATTCCCTCCTTCTCTTCATCGTATTTTTATTCTACCACTACTATCACCAGTGCTCATCATGTTCATTCAGTTGGTGATCACTAGTTGACAATAGACCGAGGTTTCATTCACCTTGTGGTCTTGACAGATCAACCAGGCCGTCTATCACAATGGCGTCTTGTGAAGCGTAACCTGTTTCTAGGCAATGCGTTTAGTGAGTGCTTTGACTAATTAAAATCTGTCACACAAATACAATCAATTACTATCAACTACTATTATTTTAATACGTAAAGAGGAAAGAAAAGATATAATCCATCTCTCAGCTCCTTAGATTGCAAATAGACAGAAATATGTACGTTTTCAAATGAGGCCGTAGTTAATGTGCTCAAACTGACCTGTCAGCAGAAACAATTCAAAGTAATTTTTGATGTAATGCATTAACATGCGTTTGAATTTTCGCCTCAAACATTTTCCTGTGATAGATTGATGTAGTATGCACATAGTAAAGTCAATAGTTGTAGTGAAGAATATCAGAGTTTGCAGTTTTGAGAAAGTTTGAGATGTCAGTTTCGCAGGGGAAAAGGGGCTCAGTGTAGCTAGAAGTGGCAGTCGTCAATTTTTACACTTCAGAGATTTATTTTATCAATAATACACTTAATTTTAACACACAACACTGGATACCTCCGCTGCACCCTTTCCTACCACTCGTTTTATTAGTTGCAGACGCTGTAATTTTCTATTATTAGATGACATCCGTCTATCTAAAGTGTCAACTGGTGTTAGATTCTAAATTGTGATTTCAAGTGTGTGACTTCTCTGGTTAGTGGTGCGAAATTGTTGACTCCTGTATAATGATGGTTGGTGAATATGTCACATAGCCCCACTCCAGATTATTCTAGGGTATGGAACTAAGTTCCCAGCATTTACAGTTGTCAAGCTTTTCCCATATGATTCACTCCAATGTATGCTCTTCCGCATCTGATTGTCTTGGTCCGTCAGCCACTAGATGTCGACTTAGGAAGTCCGCTCCCACATTCATCTTTCCAGGGACATATTCTATCTGGAACGAGTATGGTTGTAGAAGTAGTGACCACCTCATAAGTCTTGCATTCAAATTTTTGGATGCTGCGAGAAACATGAGCGGTTGATGATCACACTGTACTGTGAAATGATTTCCATATAGGTATGCCTGAAACTTCTGTACACTCCATACGAGCGCCAAACATTCTCTCTCTCTATCATTATAATTTTTCTCAGCTGCATTCAATTTCCTGCTGGCATAAGCTATAGGGAATAGCTCTGATTGTTCATCTCCTTTCCTCTGCAACTGCGTTGCTACAATTCCAATGTTACTGGCGTCGGTACGCAGTACAAATGGTTGGTCAAGGTCTGGTAGATGTAAAACTGGATGATTGGTTAAGGCTTGTTTGAGTGCTGTGAAAGCTCTCTCACATTCAGCAGACCAATTGACTTTCTCTGGGTTCCCCTTTTTGGTAAGATCCGTTAAGGGTGCTGACAGAGTATTGAAGTCTTTAATGTATCTTTGGTAGAATCCACATAAGGATACAAATGATCTCACATCCTTGTTTGTTTTTGGACGAGGTACTCTCTGGAGTTTGTCCACATTTCCCTCTTGTGGAGTTATTAGTCCATGAGATATCTTATGACCTAGAAAGTCCAATTCTTGGAATCCTACTTGACATTTCTTTGGCCTAGCCGTCAAACCAGTTTCTCTGAGGCGCCTGAACAAAAGATGCAGTGTCTCTACATGCTTGTCAAATGTTTCAGTTGCGATCAGTATGTCATCCATGAAGTGACTAATGTCTAGATGATGTAGTGGGTCAAGCAATTTTCTCATCATACGTGTAAAAACGCTAGGAGCATTACTTAATCCGAATGGAAGTACGTTGAACTCATAGTGTCCTCCAGGCGTGCTGAAAGCTAACCATGGTCTAACCTCCTTTTTTACAGAAATCTGATAATATCCCTTACTGAGATCAATCCTAGTAAAGTACTTAGCTCGGTTGAGTGCTGTGAAGAGTTTGTTCTGGTCAGGCAGAGGTTCTGCTTGGAATTCAGTTATAGCATTGAGCTGTCGATAATCGATGCACAATCTATGTTCTCCACTTGGCTTTCTCAATAATACGACGCTGGCACTGTAAGGTGATTCAGACGTTGAGATTATTCCTGCGGTGAGTAGTTGTTGTATTTCTTCCTCTAAAGTCTTTTGCTTTGCATAAGGAACTGGGTAAGTCTTGACTCGCACAGGTACTGTGTCATTTAACTTCATGTCAAATTCCTCCAAATCAGTACTTCCTGGCTTATCTGTAAGTACATCCGCAGCATACATAACCACAAGTTCCCGAATCTGCTCTTGCTGATCCTTTGTTAAGTTGGCATTAATTTCCACATCCTTAAAGGTCTCTTTGGCTTGCAGTGGGTACTCGACTCGGATTGTTGATCCTTCTTCGACTTCAGTAGCCACACTCATGGCCATCAGATGTGCAGGTTCGGTGGTTGAGGGTCTTTCATTATATTTCTTCAAAAGGTTTATGTGAAATACTTTCATCTTGCCTTTGACAGACATCTTGTAGTTGGTACGTGAGATTTTCTCCGTCACTACATAAGGTCCTCTCCATCCTATTTGCAGCTTATTCTGACTGGTTGGAAGCAGCAACATCACCTTCTCTCCTACCTCAAGTTCTCTATCTTTTGCCTTGCGGTTGAAGTAACGAGCAATTGTACGCCTGGCTTGACGTAGATTGACATTCGCTTGTTTCCAACTATGTTGTAAATGATCCTTCAACTCGGCAACATACGTAGATGCAGTCACGACTGTATCGTCTGTATGATCATCAGTCCATGTTCGCAGTAACGCCTCCATTGGCCCTTTGATCGGTCGTCCAAACAACAATGTGGCTGGAGCAAAACCTGTTGAGTGATGGGGTACTTCCCTGTAAGCGAATAGAGCTGCGGGTAAATACAAGTCCCAATCCTCTGTGTTATCCTGGGCAATTTTACGCAGGATACTGATCAATGTCCCGTTCCACCGCCCCACAAGTCCATTTGATTGCGGGTAATATGGTGAACTAAAGATATGGCGTGTATGAAAAAGTCTGAATGTCTCCTCCATAAGTTTACTACGAAACTGTGAACCGTTGTCCGTCAAGATTCTTTGGGGGAATCCTAGACGTGTGAATATTCCTAATAATGCTTCAGCAACGTGTTTGGCGTCACAGCTGGGCATAGGAACCGCTTCGGCCTACATGGTCGTTGTGTCCACAAGCGTTAATATGAATCGATTTCGCCTCTTCGTTGCAGAGAGGGGTCCGATAATGTCTATAGCTATCTTCTCGAATGGTACTCCGGTTATGGACAGATCACCCAACATTGCCGGTGGGGTCCGGTGTTTTGGTGATACTTTCTGACACTGTGGGCATGATTTTACAAACCGTTGTATGTCTGAATTCATCCCTGGCCAAAAGTAGTGAGTCGCAATCCGCTGTGTAGTGGCGTTGATACCCATATGCCCACTAAATGGTAGACTATGGCCCATCTCAAGGATCTGGGCCCGGTGTTGAGTTGGTACAACAAGTTGGTTGAACTCTTGTCCAGCTTTCCCTGCTTTTCTGTAGAGAAGTGCTGACTTCATAAACAGATCACCTTTACGTGGAGGCAAATGTGATTTCGGCAGTTTCCTGAAGCAAGGATCCAAGGTGCTATCGGCTTCTTGTGCCCTCTTCAGTTCCTCCTTTCGAGGGATTGGCGTAGTTGTTTCCGGAGTCTTTTTCGTCTGGAATCGATTTGTCATCGTTGACATCGCCACAGGTTGAACAGGTTCTCCTAGAATTATAAATCTACAGCCAAGAATTACGGGATATATAGGATCTTCTAAGACTGCAGCCTTTATTGTCCCAGTGACATAACGAGAAGCTATGCTCACCTTTGCCACCGGAAGAGACATAGTTGTTGAGCTCTTCAGGGGTCCCTGTAATTCGACGATCTCCTCTGTCACCTGTTCCGGGTGAACTAAGGATGATGATACAACGCAGTCATACGATAACCCAGTATCGTAGAGACAGGTCGTCTTGAATCCATTCAGCAATATGGACTCGACAACCGGAAGATGAGATGATGTGTCTTTATGAGGTGTCTGATTTGACGTTTCATCTGTGTTGACTCCTTTCTCTCTTCGGCTGGCCAAACAAGCAGCTGTGTGTGGAGGTGGCTTCTTTCTAAAACTCTTCAATGTGTGACCTCTGATTTTACAATGTGTGCAGTATGGTTTGTCCTCCTTCGCTGTTGTTTGGGCTGTGTTCTGAGTGATGTTCTTGGATTTCCCATTTTTCTTAGTGGCCAAGTTGCCATCACCTTCCTTTGGCTTTGAAGTTTTATCCTGAGGGGGAGTGTTTGTCGAACGACCCTTGCCTACGATTTCCTTCTGAGATTTTTCAAATCTCTCTGCCAGGATGATGATGTTTTCTAGTCGGTCAGCCCCGTTTTGTGTTAAAAATGCTTTCATCTCATTCGACATCTTGCCTTTTAGCTGATCTATGATGATCATCTCACGTAGTCATTCGAAACTTTCATCGAACCTTCCAAGGCTGGCCCATCGTTGGATATAAGATTTCAGTCTTTCAACCAGTTACGCGTAGCTTTCGCCCGGTTCTTTCCTTGCGGCTTTGAATCGAGCTTTGTAAGAGTCACCGTCCACTTCGAATCGGCTCAAGAGTGCCGTCTTGAGTGTTGCGTAGTCCTGCTGCTCCTCACGGGTGAGACGAGAGAACACGTCGTACGCGGTAGACCTTAAAGCTTGCGATAATTTCGTTGCCCAACGTTCCTCGTCAAGACCACAGCTGACACACATCACCTCGAAGCGAGACAAAAAAGATTCGATGCTGTCCGTCTGTTCGTTGAATGGTTCCAGAGGAAAAGACATCGCTCCAGAATTAAGGTGAGAGACGTTAGAAGGTTGCTATGCCACTGGAAAACCCAGTGAGTTGGAGGGGGTGGGGGAAATCCCTCCCTCTAATCTTCGGATCTCCAAGTCAGTTTCCATTCTCTTCAACTCCAACTGGTGTTGGCGTTCTCTTTCCTTATCCCTTAATCCATCTTCATGTTTCCTTTG
Source organism: Cepaea hortensis (assembly GCA_963921405.1). Taxonomy (NCBI): domain Eukaryota; kingdom Metazoa; phylum Mollusca; class Gastropoda; order Stylommatophora; family Helicidae; genus Cepaea; species Cepaea hortensis. Next base: position 436,504,609 of record OY992876.1, read on the forward strand.
CTCCAACTCATAAGCTTGTAGGCGTGCTTTTTCCTTTTCAGCTATATCAGCTTGAAGTCTATTCTCCTTCTCAGCTATCTCAGCTTGAAGTTTCTTTTCCCTCTCAGTTATTTCAGCCTGAGATTCTTTCTCCTTTTCAGCTAACTCAGCTTGGAGTTTCCTTCCCCTCTCAGCTAATTCAGCCTGTGTTTGTTTCTTCCTGAGGGCTATGTCGGCTTGGAGTCTTTCCCTCCTGTCGAATTCATCAGAGACGAATTTAGCCAGCTAAGGACCGTCTAAATTGCATTGTTTACCGATCTCCATTATCTGGGCCCGGAATTTAGCAGCTTCGGCCATGCCTATTTTTTTATTTTTTTATTTACTTTAGAAAAGAAAATAGAGTGCAGTTTGATCTGACCCAGGTAAGCTTGTCACTCCTTGGATCTCTGCAAATATACAGCAAAGCATGCGCAATATTAAACAAAGCAATCACTAACTAAATTCTGTTGACCCCAGGTAAAGGTATGTTAACACGATTGGTATCTGGCCTAGAAATGGTACAACTTAATTTCTTGTCTATCTGTCAATGCTCCTCAAGCTAAGGACAGAAGGCAAAGAAGAAACCAGAATAATTCCACTCTTTCTACATGAATCCGAAATTTTGACAGAGATTTCCCTCCGGAGAAAGATTTTCTCGATTTGTGAAGAAATATTCTAAGTCCAAATTCCTCTGCAGAAAGACATCTTCTCTAAAAGAGAACAATGTTTATAAGGTAGATTCACACTCTATTATCTTCTGGAGTACCCTCTCTGAAATATAAACCTATTCAGGAGAAAAGATCAGTCATTAACTCTCATTGATATATAAATGTCAATCTTGTCATGTGACTGTCAATCAATACCCCAGATGATGTCTGTCTATTATCAACTCATCAATTGATAATGTTCAACTTCTGTAATTTGTGTACACCAATTTTTATGAAATGGTTTAACAAGTACAATGCATCATTTATAACTCAATGAACACTGTTCTAATCCATTGTCATTGTTCTTCTAAGGTTTAGCATCCCTCAACAGATATCTATTCCCATGGTTTATCTAGGATAATAGCTATTTAAACTGTCTGCTGGGTTTCAAACATCCCGGGACGGGCACACAATCTGTCGTATATTCTGAAGGGACTGGGTTCACTGCTGTGCCTCACCCATATTCTAATTTTAGAAGCTGGGCCCCATCTTCTTCCGCTATGCAAATCTATGTAAATAAACCAAGAATACGACCCTTGATCATTTACAGACTCATTTTTGGTAGTTTTGTCTAGGAGTAAGTGGTCCTCTTTTTTTGGGAAAAACAATGAACAAATAGATCTGACTATGCCCTTTTTCACCTGAAATATAATAGCTCTCGAACCCCCATTCAATCTGTGAAAATGTCTAAAATGATTTCCTCAGGGTGAACCAGGTGCAAGGAAACATGGGTCATGAACAGTTTAAAAGATCCAGAGTCTTACTTTACTCTTGGGTTATTGAATTCATTTTTGAGCTAGTTTGTCAGATAAGTAATTATTTCACAAACAATGAATCACATTGATGACTTGTCCACACAAATAAGACAGAGATGTCAACAGACAGGATGGACTGTAATGAAATTAGGAACTTCAATAACAGTGTATAAATTTATTGACTGGCCTGATCTTCTTTTGGGCTATTGATTTATCATTACACATTTTGGTACATCAGTTCATGGTGATACGAAAGGAGACGAAGCCTTGTTACAAACCTTTGAGAACAAAATTTTAAGACGCATCTTTGGACCCATTAGGGATACACAAAGTGGAGAGTGGAAAAGAAGAAGTAACAAAGACATTTATGATCTGTTTAAGTCCCCGCTAATCACTGGTATCATGAAGGCTAATAGACTACAATGGCTGGGACATATAGAAAGAATGGAAGATAATAGGGAAACAAAACTCGCTTACACTCAGGAAATAAATGACCGTAGACCCCGAGGTAGACCAAGAAGGCGGTGGAGAGATAATACATGTACAGACCTACAAGCACTTGGAATCAACGACTGGCAAGAGAAGGTCCACCAGAGAGACGAATGGAGACGGATTGTATTTGCAGCAAAGAACCTCAATGGCTCGGAACGCTGAAGAAGAAGAAGAAGAAGTTCATGGTGATAGTTACATATGTGCCAATGCAAATCATGGTCAATAATCAGTCCATCAATAAACATAATAATAAAGATGATCACAATGTCTTATAGAAAAGCATCTTATTGTGAGACTAAAGTTTTCTAATAAATCTTAGTACTCTATAAAAAGGTATGTGTGTTTTGTCATCAGTCCTCTGGGTGGTTTTTGGGTGTAAACAGATAAAATGTCACCTATAAGTTGTTGGAGTGAGTGGAGCCTGGGTACATCGACTGCTGGATCCCATTCAGTACTTGCCAAAGCTACTCTGAATTTTTCTCATTCTCTAGTCAGGGCCTGAGGTCTCTTCCATCTCATGTTTTCGGACATCTTCTTTCATCTGCCTCCCTCTTCTGGTTTGGTTTCCACCGTGGACATCACTGTTTAAAATTTACAGACGTATGTACAATCCTACCAAAGTAATTTTTGCAGCATGTCATAAGTATGAGAACAACATAATAGAAAGAATAAGATCAGAAGAAGTGGTGTTGTGTTAACTTGTGTGGGGTCAGACATAATTTCACTGCATGCACCTGCCGTCAGTTGGTACCTGCTGTATGCATTCTCTCAGTGTACTTTTGGTTCAGTTAGAAGGGTACACTCAGACAGAGATAAGAGTGAGGATGTGTTGTTCCTTGGGTCATTGGAGTCAAGCAGATAATGCAAGATCAGGACAAGGACAAGAGGCATTTTTACAAATGACATAATTACATCTTCATCATCTCCTTCAGTGTTGCATGGTGTGTTTAAATGTTTATCTGTACCTCCCAAATCAACTATTTATCTTCTTCTTCCCATTATCAATCATGTTCCTGTTCCTGTTGTGGTTGGGGTGTTGGGTGGAGTGCTGTGTTGAGTATTGTGTTGAGTTAACTTCTGTTGTGTGGGGTTTTCATAGTTTGTACCATTTCCCCTCCATCATCAGCATATGAGTTTAACTCATCAAGTGTGTTATTGTTATGCATGTCTGTCATACAGAATTTCTGATGTGTATTTGTTACCAAATTAATCTATATAAGGTCATGATAACAATCCATTAGTAAAAAGGTTATTACGTAAAGTACCTTTCCTAATTCCCTCCTTCTCTTCATCTTATTTTTATTCTACCACTACTATCACCAGTGCTCATCATGTTCATTCAGTTGGTGATCACTAGTTGACAATAGACCGAGGTTACATTCACCTTGTGGTCTCGACAGATCAACCAGGCCGTCTATCACAATGGCGTCTTGTGAAGCGTAACCTGTTTCTAGGCAATGCGTTTAGTGAGTGCTGTGACTAATTAAAATATGTCACACAAATACAATCAATTACTATCAACTACTATTATTTTAATGCGTAAAGAGGAAAGAAAAGATATAATCCATCTCTCAGCTCCTTAGATTGCAAATAGACAGAAATATGTACGTTTTCAAATGAGGCCGTAGTTAATGTGCTAAAACTGACCTGTCTGCAGAAACAATTCAAAGTGATTTTTGATGTAATGCATTAACATGGGTTTGAATTTTCGCCTCAAACATTTTCCTGTGATAGATTGATGTAGTATGCACATAGTAAAGTCAATAGTTGTAGTGAAGAATATCAGAGTTTGCAGTTTTGAGAAAGTTTGAGATGTCAGTTTCGCCGGGGAAAAGGGGCTCAGTGTAGCTAGAAGTGGCAGTCGTCAATTTTTACACTTCAGAGATTTATTTTATCACTAATACACTTAATTTTAACACACAACACTGGATACCTCCGCTGCACATGTCTGGGTATCACACTGATATGAGGATTGTCAAGCTTACCTCAGGTCTTGAATCAAACTGCAGTCTTTGCACTCAGAAAGGACAGGTCTCACAAACTATCTGACCGGTCGTCAGGGCTGAAGAAGTAGGAGTGCGCGGGTTTTGAGAATAGCGACGCTCACTTAGGCCAAAATTCAATCACGTGACCCTTTCCTACCACTCGTTTTATTAGTTGCAGACGCTGTAATTTTCTATTATTAGATGACATCCGTCTATCTAAAGTGTCAACTGGTGTTAGATTCTAAATGGTGCTTTAAAGTGTGTGACTTCTCTGGTTCGTGGTGCGAAATTGTTGACTCCTGTATAATGATAGTTGGTGAATATGTCACAATATATATATATATATTTTTTTTTTCCGCGTTTCCATCCTGTTTCAGGATATTGCGGTCAACACCAGCATCTTTCAGCTGTATGTTTATTGCTAGGCTAGATAACGCTCATCAGCAGGCCACGACTTTCTGAGCGACCGGCTGCATACTCTCATAAGTCACTAGCGTGACTCGAACCACTTCTAATTCTCGTCCGCTCACGTTGACTACGAGAGTATTCGGGATTAACGGAGAAAGCTGCTAACCCCTCAGCCAGGCAGCCGGCTATATATATATATATATATATATATATATATATATATATATATATATATATATATATATATATATATATATATATCATTACATTATTCTGTGATAGTTCAATGCCAAAGCAGGCTAAGGATTTTATCATCTCTGTTGTTATCTTGTCAGGACCTGCAGCCTTTCCTTCTTTCATCTTGTTAATAGTCTTTTCTACTTCCGCCGTTAGTATTTTTGGTCCATCTTGAGTATTATACAATGTTGGTCTATTGACCCTGCTGTCCCAGAATAAATCTTCTGTGTACTCTGTCCATCTTTTTATTATGCCAATGTTATTAATTATAATTTCTCAACTTTTTCCTCTGATACAATCGTTTCCTGTTATATTATTTTTCTTCTGTACCAAATTTCAATTTTCTCCGCCTACTCCTTCATGGTCAGGCTAAAGACTTATGAGAAGCCCCTTGTATATTGCAATAGTAACTAGAGCAGCTAACATGACAGAAACTGATCAGCAACTGGAACAGATACTATAACGGTTACTAGAACAGCTAATAAAACATATACTAGCACATATACTACAAAAGCAACGAGAACAGTTACTTTAACAGATACTATCATCACCATCTTTATCAAGTGCCATGCAATCGTCGTTAATTACCCAGGCAGTCCAAGGGATTCTTAAGATTCTTATTAGTAACCATATCTCTGTTTCTTCCAAGTTCTGCCTCATTTGTTCATTTACATTCCAAGATTCACTGCCACAAATCAAAACAAATTTTATATAGCATTTCAGCAATCTCTTTCTTACACTCAATACTAGTGACTTATTGCATAAGATACTTTCTATTTTTTGAAATGCAGATTTTGCTTGCCCTATTCTGCTTTTAATCTCGGTTGTGCAATTTCCGTCTGATGTTATAAACGACCCTAGGTTTTTAAAATTAATGTATAATCTGTTTCCATTTCACATTTGGTGTCACATTTTTTATATGACCATTGTTACTGTTTTCTTGATATTCAAGGAGAGTTCTATCTTTGCATTCTCCGTTACCACAATGTCCAGCCCTTGTTGTAGATATATTATATTAGCCGTCACCAATATTGTGTTATCTACATAGCTTATATTGTTTATATTATAACAGCAACTAAAACATAACATAAAGGCTACTAAAAGATTTACTGGTCTGGCACCAAGAAAATGTATTGCAACGCATGCCTGTTCTTAATTGGATAGTTTGCATATTGTAGGAATGAGTAACGGACATTGAATATGAACAAACAGGTCCACTGAGATCTAATCAATCCGCCGAATGTTATGTCTATCGTCTTTAAAGGAGCGAATCAGATTGCGTGTCTGCATTGAACTCAACGACCTGTTGTCAAACACTGTCAACCAGTTCCTTACCTCCCTTTTTCTAGTTTCACCTTTGATGAGTGCCTCAATAGTTGGTTTCAATGATACACTCACTTTAAGGGTGTCATCAAGTACATCAGCCTGCACCTGGAAATAGAAAATATGTCCAAAAGTTTTGAGATCTGTAATATACCAAAATAACTGTACAGTATCTGTTCATTATTGTCTGATAACACGGGTGGTAATAATGACATGCGTGATTATTATGATATGATTCACCAGAAAAGAAACTAGAACATCTACAAGAACATCTTCTAGAACATATACTAAAATAGCAACTAGATCAGATACTTTAACATCAACTGGAATAGCTACTAGAAGGATTATGCAACAATAACTAAAGCATGTACTTTAATAGCAGCTGGTATAGCTAATAGAACAAATTATGTAACATAAACTAGAACAGATACTGTAACAGCTTTTTTTCATATCCTTTACAGGACATGGCTGTCAACACCAGCATTTTACCGCTGTCGTTGATTTCTTGGCAAGATTACGCTCTGTAGTTTGCATTGCTTTCTGAGCAGACGGCTCACTTATCCCGTAAGTTACCAACGCCGCGAGAACCGCTTCCAATTCTCGCACGCTGCGATACCCTATGTGGATGAACGGGATTACGGAGAAAGTCGTCTAAAACCTTGGCCAGGGAGACCGGCACTATAATAGCTACAACAACAGATATTAAAACAGTACCTAGAACAGCAAATAAAATATATGCAGAACGTCTACCAGAAGAGCAATTAGAGCTTCTAATAGAGCTACTGCTGGAACAGCATTTTTTTAAAAACACGACAACTAGAACAGCTAATAAAAATGCTATTAGAATTACTTCAGGCAGGCACATTGTCGCCAGTGGCCATGTTGTGTTCAGAGACACTGCATTTCGCGTGTTGTTTAGAACACAAAATACTCGCTTGTTAAAATTTGCAGAAGCAATTATGATCTATCAACGCAAGCCAGAATTGTGTAAACAGAAAGACATGTTAGTCAGCTTAAAATTACCGTGGTAGATAAGTGACATTACTGTGCGAAATTGTGTATATTTCAACTTGAAGGATTTATCTAGTTAATTTCACGTAAGTTGTGTGATTTCTGCAGTATGTACCTGACGAGATGCAGCGAAATATGCCAGGCAATAAATCGTGCAATCTATTGTTTGTGTCTTCGTTATTCAAATTAGAATTACTGTTCGAACAGCAACTAGAACATATACCAGAACAGCTACTCGAACATTTACTAGAACAACAACTAGAAATACTATAAAAGCAAGCAAAACAGTAAATAGAGCATATAACATACAAACTATTGTATAATATAACACGTACGGGAACAACTGAAAGAACATGTGCTATAGATGCCTGTATAACAGAGTATCTTAGCAGAGGGGGATTTAACGTGGTGTGCAATGAGAAGATTATTATGGGCACGGTAGGGCACATCACTAGGAGGTAGCTAGGGCTTGTCATCCTATGACGAGCATCTTGGGAACAAAAGAGAGTTGTGACCATTCTACAGTCCGAGAAGGTCGCTTGATTATTATGGGTACCATCGGGAATGTTATTTAGTCTGAGTGTAACAACATCAAAGATTTGAAATCAAGTATTGTGGAATTGAGAATTGATGTATCCTGCAATAAACTATGAAAATGAATAACGGCCGGAGTTAGAGTGAGTCTGTTTCTATCGTGCGTCCAAACTACGTATTCTCCTCGGACACTGCTATAGGAGAGGAAATGGTGCCCACGATTCAGGATTCCTGGTTGTCGCGGAATCTCAAAACGCCGTCTACTGTGTAACACATAGAAGTAGCTCCAAAATTATGAAGATCTTTGTTCTGCTCGTATCAATTACCCAGAAACAGAATTATGGCACGGTTCTACACTTATATTGAACGTTCAAACGAAATTGATAAATAAAAAGTCGCTTAAAAGTCGACAGGGTCGACTTCATTGCACCGGGTTTTATCCCATATGGCTCGGTCTCTTTCCGCAGCACGGAAAGCGTCGCACAAAGCACGAACTCCGTAGCTTTTAGCGACAACCCACAGGAGTCTCCGAGACATTTAACTCTTAAACCGAAGGACACGGCCCGGAATCGAACCCACGACCTTCGGAGCACAAGTCAAACGGCTTGACCACTTCGCCACAGACACACGCATTGATAAATGGCCACTACGACGTCTGTGAGAGTTACAGCAGCCAAAAGCCCGGCTAGGGGTGGCTGTCTGTAATTAATACTTCGGCGAACCTTGAATTCCTGTGCAGTCGGCCGCCGTCAAAGCGCTCCTGAGCTCTGTTGGGTTGTGAAGCCCGCCGTCAAAACATTCCTAGGCTCTGCTGTTCGTGGGGCCCGCTATCAGGTCATTCCTGGGCTATGCTGTTCGTGGGGCCCGCTATCAAGTCATTCCTGGACTCTGCTGGTTGTGAGGCCGCTATCAAGTCATTCCTGAGCTCTTCTGTTCGTGAGGCCCGCTATCAAGTCGCTCCTGGGCTCTGCTGGTTATGAGGCCGCTATCAAGATCGCTCCTGGGCTCTGCTAGTTGTGAGGCCCGCTATCAAGATCGCTCCTGGGCTCTGCTGGTTGTGAGGCCCGCTATCAAACCGTTCCCGAGATCGCTCACCCATGTGGCTTTCAACCGACAGAAATTTCATTGCTGCTGGTTTTGAATCGACAGAACTGTGGCCCTCATCATAGTCGGACTAGGGCGTTCTAGACTTTGCAAGGTTTCTCAAACGGTAATTAGTTTATTAATTAGAAAATTGATTGATGTAATTTATAAATATCGCAGCATTGCAAAGGATGAGGCTTTGTTAACTCGGGTACTAAGAAGCATATAGAAGAAGATATTGTTTTTAGGCTGAGATAGCATAAAGAGTAAAAATGTACCTCAGTAGAGACTTAAAACGCATAACTGCATGGTTAGGAGAGTTAAAAGTGGCAGTCAGCGAGGTAGAATGTTTCGTACACTGGTTACAGAGTAGAACAACTAATGTGGGAAATAATGCAATAAAAAAGAACAACAAGAATAGACGAGGACAGCCACTAGTTAATGAAAATAGAGGGCAGTATAGAAGCACTCACGGTAACCCAAATATGACTAGGGTTGGGAGCTGGTATAATGATCAAGAATACCAAAATGGGCCTGAGAGAGACCTTTTAAAGAAATCATGGGGTTGGCCCTCCCAAGGTGCAATCGCAGGAAAAAGACGTTATGACTGGTTTGAGGAAAGACAGAGACAATATTTGAAGTCAGGATTGAAGGACAGGGTAGAACACACAAATAAGAATTCAACGGCTCCTAAATTACTTGCCAATATTAGGGTTGGACTGGAAAAGAAGACGACAGTATTAGTAAAAAAAATAAACCGAGAGACACAAACGCAGATGATTGAAGTGGTAGAAAACAACACACAGACACAAATTGATACCGTAGCAAAGAAAACCCAGGTACAACCAGCCAGCAAGATAACGAAGGGAAGTCAAACCGAGTTAGTAGAAATTGTAGAAACTCCTCTGGTGAAATTAGAAAAGGGAGACACAGTTAAGTTTAAGGAGAATAGACAAACAAAAACAAAAGACACCAGAAAGAAAATTATGAAAACTGCTAAGGCCAGGTCGGAGGCAAGCTTACTAGTAAATGGTCTATCAGATTCCTCAGACGGAGACATTGATTTTATCCCTGACCGGAGCATGAAAAGTACTGGTATAAACAAGAAGAATGACAGGTGTACGGGTTCCGACTATAGGGATGTTACTTCCTCGTCTGCAGTAATGTATGGTATGCATGTTGATGGAACTATCATTAGTGAATCTTCAGAGGACGAGATAGGAAGATATAAGACATATAAGACGTGTACTGAAAATAGTGAGCAGACTGACGCAGTAAAGACACGAACAGCAAATGGGATTAACAGAAAGAAAGCAATTAAAGGGAAAAGGCAGGTAGCAGGAATTTCTATTAGCCCTACTTATACAGAAGATGACGCGAGGAATATCAGGGAATATATGATGTTGCGACCACAATATTTTACAAGAAGCTCTAAGTATTAAGATGAAGAAGCAGATCATTATTATAGGAGATAATTTGCTATGATTAGAGCTGAAAAGTTGAGTGAGAATTGACTATAGGTGACGGTGTAGGATGAGGTGATGAGGAGGTTGGTGAGAAGTGAGTGAGTAGTCGAGTATCGGAGTGATCTGTCTAGTTATGTTGTAGATACGTAGGGGGTGGCTTTGCGTGCGTAAAAGTGTAGACAAACCTGTGTTCGTCGCGCTGATTAGAGAATGAAGTGTGGAGTGTTGAAACGCTGTCTGGTTAGAATGCATGAATAGAACGATGTCAGGTTCTTAGTAATAGCAGGGCAGGATATATTTCAGAGTTGAAGCAGTGTGAAGGGAAATTGTGTAAGAATCATCAAGAGGATGCAGTCTGAGCCAGCATAATATACGCGTGTTAAAAGAAGAAATTGACGGTACGCTTTTGGTGCGTTGAGTGTGTTTGATTGTATTTCCGAGGAAACAAAATGTTGAATGTCGGAGTGGTTTGCTATAGAGAATTAGGTAGGACAGAGAGTGTCATGCGTGCATATCTTGTGTTTGGTTGTGGTGATTAGAGAGTAGACGAATTAGAGTTTGAAACGTCCCTTGACCGGAGTGGCCGGATGGAGTGGGATGCTCACGTTGAGTGATGTGTGCCGGAGTAGTTGACGTAATGTAAAGCTGACACGGAGAGATGTAGGCTGGTTAGGAATGTTGATTGCTAGAGCTAATGTGTTGTTTGAGTCGGGTTAACTCTGAGCTTTTGAAAGGGAGTGGATGATTGAGAAAAGTTGAAATAAGAAAGTAGTTGGATTGTAAAAGTCCTATGTCAAATATTGAATTAACGTTTTGGTTGTCGTTTTATGAAGTAGATCCGGTATCGTTGGCGGAGTTATGCTGGAGTGAGATTGCCTGATGCAGGGGAATGAGAGAATATAGCGAGGACGTACTCAGTATGTCTCATCGGAGTGAGATTTGTTGTGAGGGGCTGTTGTTAAATTTGATGATGATGGATATTGTTGGCCAGATGCGTTTCTGGTTGCTGTGTGGTTAGAATGTTATTCGAAGGATGTGAGAGGCGTGACTGCCAGCGCAATATGGATGAATGAAGTTAAGAGGGTGTAACCTTGAGTGTTGTGTCGGACGAGAGATTTACGTGAAGGTCGTTACGAGGTAGAAGTTGTAATAGTGGTTAGTATACGTCCAGAGAAAACTAAGTACAAATGAGAAAACAGATAGGCTGGGTTACGCTTATCTATAATAGGTTGGAACTGATTGTTAACTTCCAAAGAGTCAAGTAAAACGGAGAGAAAGCGTATAAGTTGATGTGGAATAGAGAAAATAGACTGTAGATAACAGATAAATTTTGTGCTTAATGCAGGTTAATTTTTGGCCTGGTAATGAGTTGTTGTGTTTCTTTTAACGAGTAAATATTTAGTCCGTAAAAGCGACTAATAATGTTTGATTACACTAAGTAATTTTGTCTTGGTTAAAAATGATTCTTATTTTATTATGTATATTATTTTGAAACATCTTCTTCTTCTTCAGCGTTCCGAGCCATTGAGGTTCTTTGCTGCAAATACAATCCGTCTCCATTCGTCTCTCTGGTGGACCTTCTCTTGCCAGTCGTTGATTCCAAGTGCTTGTAGGTCTGTACATGTATTATCTCTCCACCGCCTTCTTGGTCTACCTCGGGGTCTACGGTCATTTATTTCCTGAGTGTAAGCGAGTTTTGTTTCCCTATTATCTTCCATTCTTTCTATATGCCTCAGCCATTGTAGACTATTAGCCTTCATGATACCAGTGATTAGCGGGGACTTAAACAGTTCATAAATGTCTTTGTTACTTCTTCTTTTCCACTCTCCACTTTGTGTATCCCTAAGGGGTCCAAAGATGCGTCTTAAAATTTTGTTCTCAAAGGTTTGTAACAAGGCTTCGTCTCCTTTCGTTGTACTCCAGGTTTCAGAGCCATACAGCACAACTGGTCTGATCAGAGTTTTGTATATTGTGATTTTGGTGTTACGAGATAGCGCCTTTGATTTTAGTAGATGTTGTAGTGCATAGTATATCTTATTTCCAGAGTTGATTCTAGTTTGTATTTCTTCCCTTATGATGTTGGAGCAGTTGAAGATTGTACCCAGGTATTTGTATGTTTCCGTTCTTTTAATGGTCATATTATCTATTTGTATGTGGCCAGAGTTTCTAGCCATTCCATCTCTTGAAATTACCATATATTCTGTCTTATCTTGGTTGATAACTAGCCCCATCTGTTGGGCTTTTTCCTTTAAGTGAGTCAATATTTCCAATGTCTTTTGTTCACTTTGCCCTATAATATCTATATCATCTGCATAACCTAGCAGCTTGGATGTTCCTCCAATATCACATTCCTCCTTTACCTTCCTTACAACTTTCTCTAGAGCCAGATTGAAGAGTAGCGGTGACAGTGCATCACCCTGTTTCAAGCCAGATGTTATTTGGAAGGGGTCTGATTTCCTGCCTTTATATGTTACTATATTATAAGTATCTTCCATGCATAGTCTGGTCACGTTGATTAACTTCCTTGGTATTCCAAATTCCTGCGTAGCATTCCATAGACTATTCCTATGGACACTATCATAAGCCTTTTTAAAATCCACAAAAATGTTATGGAGATCTCTTTTATATTCCCAATGTTTCGCGGCTATTTGTCGTAAGATAAATATCTGATCTATTGTTGATCTGTTTTGTCTAAAGCCCGTCTGGTAGTCACCTAATATGTCTTCTGAATATGGTTTTAGTCTATTTAGTAATACTGCGGATAGTATCTTATAGCTTGTGGACAGTAGTGATATTCCTCTATAATTTCCACATTGGAACTTGTCTCCTTTCTTGCTTGCTTGCTTGCTTGTGTTCGTTGGCTTGAGCTCCAACGCGAAGTCCTGTATGTCGGATGAAGGCATCCTGTTGTCCAACATCAGTGTGATGTCATACAGGACCTGAGTTTTGCGTAAGTATCCGTTGTCCCATGTCTGGCTTATTGGTGTGCAGAATGGTGGTTCCTCGCCGTACAGGAAGACACTCTCCGACTTCGGAGGAATCGGCGATCCTACTGACTTTAGCCAGGACCTCGAAGGGACCTGTTGCCCAGGACGCTCGATGAGGACGCGTCAATAGGTCTTGGCCAGTATATAACCCGGCCCTGGTGCCTTGGAAACACCTCTGCGTCTCGTCTCCTTTCTTAAAGATAGGTATCAATAATGACTCTTTCCAGTCATGGGGTAATTCTTCTGTCCTCCAGATTTTTACTAGTAGTTCGTATAGCTTTAGATGTAATGCATGGCCACCTGCCTTTATAAATTCAGCAGCAATTCCATCAGTCCCAGTTGCCTTATTGTTTTTAAGTCGTGTGATTACATATAGGATTTCTTCAAATGTAGGTTCTTCAATTTGTGGTTCGCATGTTAGAACCTCTTCCTGTGGGAAAATGTTACTTGGAGCTTCACAATTTAGTAATTCAATAAAAATATTCTTTCCATGTGTTGCACATTTCCTCATTGGTATTTATCATATTCCAATTTTTGGATTTTAAACCATATGTGTTTTGTTGGTGCCCTCGTTTCATTGACTTCAGTTCTTTAAAAAAATTTCTGGATTCATTTTTCTGGTGATTAGTTTCCATATCTTTGATTATATTACTCATATATTCTCGCTTCTGCTGTCTGACTATTTTTGTAGCCTCTTTACATTCATTTCTATAATGCTCTTCCTTTTGGGTGTTATTGATGTCATTTAACCATACATGTCTGGCATTCTTCTTCCTAATGACTGCTTCTTCACATTTTTGATTGAACCATCTGTTTTTTCTATGCGTGGTTAACACACCGAGACATTCTTCTGCGGTAGACTGAATTGTATTCTTGATGTTCAACCAAGTTTGGTCAACGCTTTCCTCCAAAGGGTTTTGCAAAGTTTCAAGTTTACATTTTATTTCATCTGTAAATTTCTCTTTGACTGTAATGTCTTGCAGTTTTTCTCTGTTATATGTTGGGTGTAATCTTTGTAATTTAGTCGAAAGCTCTCTTAAGTTTTATTTTAAATTTTGCTCCAACGAGGAAGTGGTCACTGTGGCACTCAGCTCCTCTATAACTTCTGACTTGCTGTATGTTTGATGCATTTCTGTTGTTAATTAAAATGTGATCTATTTGATTATAGGTTCTCTTGTCGCATGATTTCCAAGTTTGTTTGTGTATATCCTTTCTTTGTAGTCTGGTACTGCTAATCTGCAGTCCTTTGGCTTCTGCCAGGTTGATGACTCTCCACCCATTATCATTTGAAGTTGTATGTAGGCTTTCCATACCGGCCACTTTTTTATTAGTTTGCTCTCTACCTATTTTTGCATTGAAGTCTCCCAGCACAATCAGGATGTCCTGTTTGGGGGTTTCTTCTATGACATCTTCCAGATCATTATAAAAGTCTTCTTTAATATCATCTTCTTTCTCTTCAGTAGGTGCATGTGCATTAATCATTGTTATATTTTTTCATTTACCTTTTATTCGTAATTTACTAATCCTGTCATTAAAAGCTTTAAAGTTTAAAACGTTCCCCCATAACTCTTTTTTGATGACAAATCCTGTTCCTAATTCATGTTTATTTTGGGTGTTTCCTCCATATATTATAATCATTCCATTTTGCTCTAAAGTACCCTCTCCTGGCCACCTTACTTCTTGAATTGCTGTTATATCCATTTGATATTCAACCAGCTCCCGGGTTAGTTCTTCGGCCGCTCCAGCTCGATATAGTGTCCGTACATTCCATGTTTCAAATCTCAAAAGTCCTTTAACGTTCCAAGGTCGTTGTCCAGATAAGTCAGTCCGATATCGAGGCTCATGTATTTGTTTCGTAACAAAGAAAGGTTTTTACAAAGGTGGGGATGTTAACCCCACGCTTCAACCCCCAATCTGGAGGACCAGGGTGTTTCTCTTTGTCTATTCTCTACCCTTTGACCTGTCCGGCTTGGGAGGCCCTGCTGGTAGCTACGCTACCACCGGCATAGCTATCAGGGTCATTGAGAAACTCAAGTCTCCCACCACGACAAGGTGGAAACACCATCGGGGGAGATTTTGAAACATGTCGGGGGATAAATGATGTATGAAAATTAAGGGGGGGGGGGGGGGGGGGGATATTGTTCTGTTTTAAATTGCGCTTGGTTTTCAATTACGCATGATTTGTTTCATTTAATTTGCCTTGTTTAATATTAGCATATTAGTTCGATCTGTTATTTTGAAATATAATTATCAGATTTTATTATTTTGCTCTGAGTTGTAGTAAAGTGTTGGTTTTGTTAGACAATAAAAACACACTATTCAGTTACGTTGAATTAAGGGTACAAGTGGGCTTCAATAAGACTAGGCCTTATTGAATGGCCATGTTAATGGGGTCCTTGGGGTTGGGTACACCCCTATGTAAAGTAATTACGTTCAGATAATAATAAGTAAACAACTTTAGAACATAAAGATATACATATTTGCCTTGTTGGGAGTGGGTTTAGTAAACCTGGAGTAAGTACCATGAGAATTTAGTAAAGAGATATTTGGGGGTTGATCGGTCGCTGTAATAAACAATGATAAATGATTATAAGTAGTATTTAAGAGGGCTGCGTCAGTCAGCAATAATAGAAGCACACATGGACTGAGCGCCATGTTCAGAATGTGGGGCTTGGTTTAACCTGGGGGGTGGCCATAGATGGGGCTGTAGATATCAGCACAGCTTGTAATGTTCGAGGTTTAAGTCATCGGAGTAGAGTTAATTGCGGGGATACCTTGGTAGACGGCATGTATAGTGTTTGAGTATTAGTAAGAGAACAGATAGAAGGGTAGACAGAGATTGGATGCCATTTAGTTAGTGGAGATGAATCTCATAACATATGGGATGGACATGGATTAAGAGCCATGAAGTAAAAGAGTGAGTAATAATAGAATGACTATAATAGATAGACAGATATAAGATGGGGTAGACAGGGTAGACGTTCACAGACATGAGGTCAGTGGCGGTATTTTTGTTGCTGTAGATAACGGCATGAATTGAGAAGTTAGAGGTTTTAGGAGGTCATGCCCATAACAAATGGACATTGATAATATTATTAGGTTGCAGAGGTTTTAAACTTATGCCTGGAGTGTCATAGATTAAGCGAGCTTCAGAGATATGTTGAGGAAGCTGATATGATGTGTATCACCAGGTTGCTGGAGTGGTGTATGTAATGGTCAGAGATTAAATTATGTGAATATTTTTAGTAGGTGATGTTTATAATGTTGGAGGAGTCTTTGAGTAGTGAGGCCCATAATGGACCTTTTGATTGCGTCCTCGTGATGTGTTTTGTGGTTGACATTACATTTCGAGGTTGCTGTTGCTGAGGTAACGTGCGGAGCTATAATATCAAGGGTGTCTGTAATAAATGGACATTTAGGGGTGGTTTCGGAATTGCTAGGTTGCTGTGGATATCAGCACAAACTGTAGTAGGCGGAGATTAAGTAATATACATAAATTAGCTGGTAAAAGTGTTGCCATAATAAGTGGTATATTTGAATTGTGAGAGATATGTATTTGGTTTTTCTTTTAGACTTTACTGCATAAAGTCTCAGGGCGAAATGGTGGGGTAAATGTGAGTATGGTTTTGTGAGGAAGTGTTCTTGTTCTTTACTCTCCTGTGGCCACCGATTCTTTGTCTTCCTATCGTGTGTTAGTATGAATGACTAGGCTACAGGTCTGTGGCGAAGTGGTCAAGCCGTTTGACTCTTCTTCTTCTTCTTCTTCTTCTTCTTCAGCGTTCCGAGCCATTGAGGTTCTTTGCTGCAAATACAATCTGTCTCCATTCGTCTCTCTGGTGGACCTTCTCTTGCCAGTCGTTGATTCCAAGTGCTTGTAGGTCTGTACATGTATTATCTCTCCACCGCCTTCTTGGTCTACCTCGGGGTCTACGGTCATTTATTTCCTGAGTGTAAGCGAGTTTTGTTTCCCTATTATCTTCCATTCTTTCTATATGCCCCAGCCATTGTAGTCTATTAGCCTTCATGATACCAGTGATTAGCGGGGACTTAAACAAATCATAAATGTCTTTGTTACTTCTTCTTTTCCACTCTCCACTTTGTGTATCCCTAATGGGTCCAAAGATGCGTCTTAAAATTTTGTTCTCAAAGGTTTGTAACAAGGCTTCGTCGCCTTTCGTTGTACTCCAGGTTTCAGAGCCATACAGCACAACTGGTCTGATCAGTGTTTTGTATATTGTGATTTTGGTGTTACGAGATAGCGCCTTTGATTTTAGTAGATGTTGTAGTGCATAGTATATCTTATTTCCAGAGTTGATTCTAGTTTGTATTTCTTCCCTTATGATGTTGGAGCAGTTGAAGATTGTACCCAGGTATTTGTATGTTTCCGTTCTTTTAATGGTCATATTATCTATTTGTATGTGGCCTGAGTTTTTAGCCATTCCGTCTCTTGAAATTACCATATATTCTGTCTTATCTTGGTTGATAACCAGCCCCATCTGTTGGGCTTTTTCCTTTAAGTGAGTCAATATTTCCAATGTCTTTTGTTCACTTTGCCCTATAATATCTATATCATCTGCATAACCAAGCAGCTTGGATGTTCCTCCAATATCACATTCCTCCTTTACCTTCCTTACAACTTTCTCTAGAGCCAGATTGAAGAGTAGCGGCGATAGTGCATCACCCTGTTTCAAGCCAGATGTTATTTGGAAGGGGTCTGATTTCCTGCCTTTATATGTTACTATATTATAAGTATCTTCCATGCATAGTCTGGTTATGTTGATTAACTTCCTTGGTATTCCAAATTCCTGCATAGCATTCCATAGACTATTCCTATGGACACTATCATAAGCCTTTTTAAAATCCACAAAAATGTTATGGAGATCTCTTTTATATTCCCAATGTTTCTCGGCTATTTGTCGTAAGATAAATATCTGATCTATTGTTGATCTGTTTTGTCTAAACCCCGCCTGGTAGTCACCTAATATGTCTTCTGAATATGGTTTTAGTCTATTTAGTAATACTGCGGATAGTATCTTATAGCTTGTGGACAGTAGTGATATTCCTCTATAATTTCCACATTGGAACTTGTCTCCTTTCTTAAAGATAGGTATCAATAATGACTCTTTCCAGTCATGGGGTAATTCTTCTGTCCTCCAGATTTTTATTATTAGTTCGTATAGCTTTAGATGTAATGCATGGCCGCCTGCCTTTATAAATTCAGCAGCAATTCCATCAGTCCCAGTTGCCTTATTGTTTTTAAGTCGTGTGATTACATATAGGATTTCTTCAAATGTAGGTTCTTCAATTTGTGGTTCGCATGTTAGAACCTCTTCCTGTGGGAAAATGTTACTTGGAGCTTCACAATTTAGTAAATTAATAAAATATTCTTTCCATGTGTTGCACATTTCCTCATTGGTATTTATCATATTCCCATTTTTGTCTTTTAAACCATATGTGTGTTGTTGGTGCCCTCGTTTCATTGACTTCAGTTCTGTAAAAAATTTTCTGGATTCATTTTTCTGGTGATTAGTTTCCATATCTTTGATTATACTACTCATATATTCTCGCTTCTGCTGTCTGACTATTTTTGTAGCCTCTTTACATTCATTTCTATAATGCTCTTCCTTTTGGATGTTATTGATGTCATTTAACCATACATGTCTGGCATTCTTCTTCCTAATGACTGCTTCTTCACATTTTTGATTGAACCATCTGTTCTTTCTATGCGTGATTAACACACCGAGACATTCTTCTGCGGTAGATTGAATTGTATTCTTGATGTTCAACCAAGTTTGGTCAACGCTTTCCTCCAAAGGGTTTTGCAAAGTTTCAAGTTTACATTTTATTTCATCTGTAAATTTCTCTTTGACTGTAATGTCTTGTAGTTTTTCTCTGTTATATGTTGGGTGTAATCTTTGTAATTTAGTATAGAAAGCTCTCTTAAGTTTTATTTTAAATTTTGCTCCAACGAGGAAGTGGTCACTGTGGCACTCAGCTCCTCTATAACTTCTGACTTGCTGTATGTTTGATGCATTTCTGTTGTTAATTAAAATGTGATCTATTTGATTATAGGTTCTCTTGTCGCATGATTTCCAAGTTTGTTTGTGTATATCCTTTCTTTGTAGTCTGGTACTGCTAATCTGCAGTCCTTTGGCTTCTGCCAGGTTGATGACTCTCCACCCATTATCATTTGAAGTTGTATGTAGGCTTTCCATACCGGCCACTTTTTTATTAGTTTGCTCTCTACCTATTTTTGCATTGAAGTCTCCCAGCACAATCAGGATGTCCTGTTTGGGGGTTTCTCCTATGACATCTTCCAGATCATTATAAAAGTCTTCTTTAATATCATCTTCTTTCTCTTCAGCCGTTTGAATCGCGCTCCGAAAATTGTGGGTTCGATTCTGGGCCGCACCCTTCGGTTTACGAGTTAAAATGTTTCGGAGACTCCTGTGGGTCGTCGCTAAAAGCTACGGAGTTCGTGCTTTGTGCGACGCTTTCCGTGCTGCGGAAAGAGACCGAGCCATATGGGATAAAACCCGGTGCGATGAAGTCGACCCTGTCGACTTTTAAGCGACTTTTTTTTTTTAATACAGGAGGGTTAAATTTGGAGAATTAGTAATACTGAAGTAATGCTTATTGGCGTAGACGTGTTGATGATGATGATAAAGAGTATGAAGTGTTTTCAGAAGAGTATGGCATTTTGAATTTTTATAATTGAGATCAGATATACATGTACACGATGACAACAAAGGTAAAATTAGAATTTAGTGAAAGATTTAAGCAGATTGCTTATGACCTTGTAGAAGAGAAGAAGAAGTATTATAAAGATCCACGTATATGGTGAGGTGTTGTTATAATAGCGGTTAGCTAGTTCCGTGAATGGTTGAGAAGGGTCAGGAAGAAGAGGGTAGGTTACGATGTACATGTTTAGAATATAGAGCTCGTTAGAGATATGTTAGATAAGGTTTTGGGTTTAAGACTTTTCGGGGAAAAGTCTTCGTTGGGTGAATAAGGTATTATAACAGAGTATCTTAGCAGAGGGGGATGTAACGTGGTGTGCAATGAGAAGATTATTATGGGCACGGTTGGGCACATCACTAGGAGGTAGCTAGGGCTTGTCATCCTATGACGAGCATCTTGGGAACAAAAGAGAGTTGTGACCATTCTACAGTCCGAGAAGGTCACTTGATTATGAGTACCATCGGGAATGTTATTTAGTCTGAGTGTAACAACATCAATCAAGTATTGTGGAATTGAGAATTGATGTATCCTGCAATAAACTATGAAAATGAATAACGGCCGGAGTTAGAGTGAGTCTATTTCTATCGTGCGTCCAAACTACGTATTCTCCTCGGACACTGCTATAGCCTGTTCTGAATTTGATATCTAGCCCTACTACTAGAGTAAATACTACAACTTCTCCTAGAACACATGTTAGAACAGCTAACAGAACACAACCCGTTACAGCTAATAGAATACATACTATAACAGCGACGAGGACATATACTATAACAGCTACTAGACTAGATACTTTAAAAGCAGCTAAGTGCCATGTAGCAATATAGGGCTTACAGCATTAAGCTTACAGGTTAACAGAAGGTCTACGGTAAAAGACCAACAAAGGTCAAAGTGAAAACAATTCACGCAATAACAATTAACTGACACGCTCTAATAAAGCGTGTAAAGGCAGATCGGAGCACATGATGATGATGAATAGCACTAAGGGAAACTACTTAGAAAGTTGCGTATCGCGTGACCGGAACAGCCTAGTTAACGAGAAAAGAAACAACCTAGAGTTAGTCAGGTCTGCGGGTTGACAGAGAGAGGAAGTGTTTGAAAGATATTCTTCTGTGAGGGAGTGTTTCTTATTAAAAGTCGTGAAAGACATGTGTAATTGTTACAATGGCGAATTGAGATAATGGTTTGTAAGAACGCAGAGTTCTATACAACGTTGGCATCGACATAATAGCAAGAACCTGTGAGGGACAGTTGTGTCAAACCCGTTACCCGAACTGCATGAAAACTGTTCGCAGTTCGACATCGAATGTCAACTCAAGGTCACTGCTCGCCAGCCACTGAGAAGATACGTAAGTGAGTTTTTTTCAACTAGGCAGTATTCCTGAGTGCCGTGGAATGACAGTCCACGGAATCGATTTTTAATCCATACATTATCGAATTGTAGTCAGCGGCAAGATTGAAATTATTATTGACATTATTTATTATGAATCCCCCCCCCCCCCACCCCAGCAATATGGAAACTTGTGATATTGTCGGCTGTCACAATCATATGTATTAAAAGTACGATTGTCAAGGACGCCTGTGGTTGCTCGAGTTCCTTTGTTGCTTCTGTGAGTCTGCTATGCTTTTTGGGCAACGAGCGAGAGAAAAGATGTGGCAGAACCTGGGGCGCTTGTAAAGCAGAGACATCATAAATTCAAAGCTGGAAGACAGAAAATATACCATTCGCCCAAGAAAGAAACATTCTTTGCAGTATTAAAGATGTGGCCATCAAGTAAACATGGTATTATTGTCACCCCAGACCGTGACCATGTTTTGTTGTGTCCAGAGTCAAATATAAATATGTACCTACTGTCAGGCAGTCATCTGGCCAATCAATAACAGTTGTGGAATGTTTACTGAGCGAATCAATAACAGTTGTGGAATGTTTACTGAGCCAATCAATAACAGTTGTGGAATGTTTACTGAGCGAATCAATAACAGTTGTGGAATGTTTACTGAGCGAATCAATAACAGTTGTGGAATGTTTACTGAGCGAATCAATAACAGTTGTGGAATGTTTACTGAGCGAATCAATAACAGTTGTGGAATGTTTACTGAGCGAATCAATAACAGTTGTGGAATGTTTACTGAGCGAATCAATAACAGTTGTGGAATGTTTACTGAGCCAATCAATAACAGTTGTGGAATGTTTACTGAGCGAATCAATAACAGTTGTGGAATGTTTACTGAGCCAATCAATAACAGTTGTGGAATGTTTACTGAGCGAATCAATAACAGTTGTGGAATGTTTACTGAGCGAATCAATAACAGTTGTGGAATGTTTACTGAGCGAATCAATAACAGTTGTGGAATGTTTACTGAGCGAATCAATAACAGTTGTGGAATGTTTACTGAGCGAATCAATAACAGTTGTGGAATGTTTACTGAGCCAATCAATAACAGTTGTGGAATGTTTACTGAGCCAATCAATAACAGTTGTGGAATGTTTACTGAGCCAATCAATAACAGTTGTGGAATGTTTACTGAGCGAATCAATAACAGTTGTGGAATGTTTACTGAGCGAATCAATAACAGTTGTGGAATGTTTACTGAGCGAATCAATAACAGTTGTGGAATGTTTACTGAGCGAATCAATAACAGTTGTGGAATGTTTACTGAGCGAATCAATAACAGTTGTGGAATGTTTACTGAGCGAATCAATAACAGTTGTGGAATGTTTACTGAGCGAATCAATAACAGTTGTGGAATGTTTACTGAGCGAATCAATAACAGTTGTGGAATGTTTACTGAGCGAATCAATAACAGTTGTGGAATGTTTACTGAGCGAATCAATAACAGTTGTGGAATGTTTACTGAGCGAATCAATAACAGTTGTGGAATGTTTACTGAGCCAATCAATAACAGTTGTGGAATGTTTACTGAGCGAATCAATAACAGTTGTGGAATGTTTACTGAGCCAATCAATAACAGTTGTGGAATGTTTACTGAGCGAATCAATAACAGTTGTGGAATGTTTACTGAGCGAATCAATAACAGTTGTGGAATGTTTACTGAGCGAATCAATAACAGTTGTGGAATGTTTACTGAGCGAATCAATAACAGTTGTGGAATGTTTACTGAGCGAATCAATAACAGTTGTGGAATGTTTACTGAGCGAATCAATAACAGTTGTGGAATGTTTACTGAGCGAATCAATAACAGTTGTGGAATGTTTACTGAGCGAATCAATAACAGTTGTGGAATGTTTACTGAGCGAATCAATTCGCTAGTGTCCCTCAAAAGAAACATTAACAGTCACAGAAAGCAATCACATCAGACGGAAATACTACCTATATAGAATAAGACGGCTCTTCATCAAGGAATAGAAAAATATGAACTTATGAACATATAATGAACTTGCTAAATTTTCAACGCAATATTGAAATATAAACGTTTGTCAGCAATTCGACGATGAAGTGTTACCATTCCCAAGTCAGTGGTAGAGAATGGACGATTTGATCCGTAATTGTGGGGTCAACAATTTTCCCCTACAAATGTTTCAAAGTCAGAATTTCAGTCTTTAATCAACCCTCAAGTACCCAGACGCCTGAAGGAAGATACAGGACAGTCAGCAGTCACCAACATGACACCGGAACACAGAATCAGGCCAGTTGAATTGTCTGTCTGTGTTTCTTGGCATTTTGTACGGTGTTGATTCGGTAACTTCCGCCATGCATTGTTTGTTTACGTCCTTATTGTTATAGCGGGCGGTTGGAAGGGCTATTTTTGTGCTTAAGATATAGTCACGCACAAAGGTACATTTCAGTTTAATGACAACTAGATTAATTGGATAAATTTTTATAGTAATCTGACTGTTAATTAGCACCTGTGTTGTCTTGTAATAGTACTTATCTGTTGTGGCTATACGTCTTCAGTGTATCTTTTTCATGTAATTATATTCCTTGATCTGCGTCCACATTAAATATATTCTAGATAGGTGTGGTAGTGTGTCCTGTCTTGTGAAATATTACATACATTGCAACAGTATGACATCATCACTTGAACAACATCATTAGTGAAGTGCAGAACAACATCATCATCAGACAGAGAGCACCTCCTGTTCCCAACGTCATTTGATAATATCACAATTTAACATTGTGATATCGACTGTGGAATTGGGCATTAATAACAACAAACACTGCATACACACAAACAACTTAGAGTGTATATTGGTACCACCAAACAATACTAACATAAACATTAGTGTGTAGCTAAACGAAGACACTACACAATAATCATGTCTTCACTAAAAGACTTCATAGCTATGGGTGAGAAGTGCGGCTACACAAGGCCTGAACTAGCAGCATGGGCCAAACAAGAATTAAGTGCATTCCAGGCACAACAACGAGAAGAGAGAGCAGCGGCCAGAGAAGCTAGATAAGCACAAGTAGCGCTATGCAGAGAAGCCAGAGTAGCTTTAGAGAAACAAAAAGAAAGAGAATTTTCTCTAGAGAAAGAAATATTACAACAAGAGAAAGAAAAACTAGCCTTTGAAAAGAGAAACTGGCAACCGAGGCATTAATGAAGGATAAAGAGATTGAAGGCAACTTAAAGGTAAAGACGCTTGAGAAAGACAAAGAGACAGAGATAGGCAAAGCGAAAATAGCGGCAAAATCTTTGGACCCCATTAAAAGGTACACTGGTCTCATCAGAAACTTTACACAAGCTATTCGATATCAGTCTAAGTAACCAACTTTGAAGTTCTAATGAACTATTACAAAGTGCTACCCGGAGACTGGGCAATTTTTCTCACAGGCATTTGGCCCTCGAATCTTTGAAGGTTGTAGAGGTCATACTTGAAAACCTACGAGCTGACTATACATATGTTAGGAATCGGGTCTTGGCACATTTTTCGATTGATCAAGCTGGTTTACGAACAAAATTCAAAACATTAGCACCGAAGGTGAACCAGACCTTCTTAGACTACGTAGCAGAAACAACATCACTTTTTGACAAATGGCTCAAGTCAGCCGATGTAGGCTCAGACTTTAATAAGCTATATGACCGTTATACCCTGGTCAACATTATAGAGGAAGAGGACCATACTACACGAGAGGCAACACCCAAAGAGAGTCAGAGAGAGTCAAAAAGGGTTACCTATTGCAATGCCATCATTGCAAATTACAACACGGTTCCCTTGAAATGGGTGATAGAAACCCAGGATATTGCACTTACATTAGGAACTTAACCGCGAAGAAAGTTAGTAAATATACTACTTACGATAACAGTGTTAAATGCTTTGTCTGCAACAGTTACGGACACATACGTAGGGATTGTAAAATTAGAAAGACATGGAAAGAGACCAACGCAGCATACATATTCACTAGCAGTAAAGCAGATGAATATGAAGACACCAGTGCAGCTATAGTAGAGACATTCCCCAATGACTACCTGATGACATATACAAAGTCTTTCACGAAGACGGTAATCTAGCGTGTGGCCATAGCATACCAACACAAGAGGCTAATGCTGTCAGCATTCAGAACGGCATCCTGAAAGTACACCAAGCATGGGTGAATGGATCGCCAAAACATGTGTGAGGGACATAGTTGTATCTATTATAGGGGTAGACCAAAAACTGGTAAAAAGGGAAGACTATACAGGCAAGAGTGTTACCTGTAGAACATTTGGCGGTACCCTAGAAAGATATCAAATCGCATGGGTCAGAATAAAGTCTCCATACTTTGAAGGTAGAGTATGCGCAGCAGTACTATCGAACCCATGCGCAGGTATAATGATTGGGAATATCCCACATGTGAGAGATTATACCCATGAAGAACCAACTAAATGGGAAATACATTTTACACCAGCCAATGCAGTTACAAGAGGCCAAGTAACAAAACAGAAAGAAGAAGATGAAAACCAGGCCACACCACTGACAAGACGCAGTCCCCATTGACAATGACGACTGACTTTGCAACAAAACAGAAAGACGACCTTACATTACTAACTTGTTTCAAACACATTAACAAACAAGCCAAACAAGGAAAACATGGTAAGTGGAAATTCACTTTAGATAACAACATCCTTACCAGACAATACAGAAAAGGATCAGTGCTTGTCTCACAAACTGTACTGCCGACTGAGTATCGCGCAGCGAAGTTCTGAAATTTGCTCACGACTCCCCATTTGCAGGTCACATGGGGATGGCCAGGACGAAACATAGAATTCTAACACACTTCTACTGGCCAGGATACTCTAAGGATATCGGTGGATATGTTCGATCATGCGAACTACGCCAAAGGACCACACCGAAAGGTAAACACCATAAGGCAGAAGTTCAAGAAACTGATCTCGCATCTCGACCGTTCCAGAAGATAGCTGTCGACATTATGGGACCCCTCAACACAACAACGGATCGAGGGAACAGGTTTAATGTTGAAAATGATAGACCTGTGCATCAGATGGACCGAAGAAATTCCTTTAAAATCTAACGTGTCTAGATCCATCGTAGACTCATTTTTGTTGTCGTTTAGCAGAATAAGCTTCCCAGCATGTGTACTATCGGACCGAGGTAGACAATTTATTTCTGAGGCTACCCAAGCTGCCATGAAAAGACTAGGCATACCTCAGGCATTCAGTTCTCCATATCACGCAATGACCAAGGGGTAAATGAAAATTTTAACGGAGTACTAAAACAAACCTTAGCAAAGGTTGCGGCAGAATATCCCAAAGATTGGGATCTGTTATTACCAGCTGTCTTGTTTGCATACCGTAAAGTACCACAAGCAAGCACAGGCTTCTCCCCGTTCGAAAACCCATGAGGCCCATTTGTATTATACAATGAGTTACTCACTAATAAAGTACATGACTACCCGAAACAGGAAGCGTACGAGATGGTCACCAACCTAAGGGAGAAGATCAACACGGCATGCCAATTCGCGAAAGCGGCATTACAAAAGGCAGGTGAAAGATACAGGCAGTACGATAACAGAAAAGCCAAGACAATAGTCTTGAAAGAAGAAGACGAAGTATAGCTGTTGTTACCCGACCCCAGATATTGTCTCATCAAATCATGGCAGGGTCCATTCAAAGTTCCTTAGAAAATCAGTGACGTTGATTACTTGGTAAATGTGAAAGGCAAAAATAAAATCTTTCACATAAACAAGCTGAAACCCTACGTTAGCAGAGACAGTGACAAAACATCCACCACACCAGAACTACAACCCAGAATAGCAGCAGCTTGTTGGGTAATTAACGAACAGAAACAAAACGCGGTGACAGAACAGATACCGACACCGACGGTTAGGAACGACAGTGAGTGGAGAACTGTCAACAAGTTAAAGATATCACTACAAAAATACAGTGATATCTTCTCTGAGAAACCTGGTAAAACAACACTGATACAACACCAAATTACATTGTTGTCAGACATACTAGTAAAAACAAAACCATATCCAATTCCAGTACATTTTTTGGAGAAGGTAACGTCTGAAATATCTGAATTTGAGCAGAGTGGCATAATCAGATAATCGACCTCTGATTATTGTTCGCCTTTAGTCATAGTTAAGAAAAAGATAACACTCTAAGGATTTGTGTTGACAATAGGAAGATCAACGCATTGACCTTACTAGATGCTGAACCAATGCCTAATGTGGACGATTTAATAGATAGCATAGCAAAATCCCAATTTTTTCCAAAATAGATCTCACAAGAGGATATTGGCAAATCCCAATGGAGGAAAAATCAATGCAAATCACAGCATTTGCCACTACTTTAAGCTTATATGAGTGAGCATACAAGCCTTTTGGACTTCAAAAAGCTCCAAGCACATTCCTGCAAATGATATGCAGTTTACTGCAAGGCATTAGAAATGTAGCGACTTACAGGAATTATATATATGAATCCACACTACATCCATTAATAACAACACTGAAATCCTAGAACCGGTATTCCAGAAAATACAAGAACATGGATTGAAAGCTAAACCTAGTAAGGTTGAAATAGGTTACAAGGAAGTCCAATTTCTTGACCACAGAATTTTAAATGGATTTAGGAAAACGCACCAAAGTTTGGTCACAAACATTTTAAACATCAAACCTCCTACCACCAAGAAGGAAGTCAGGAGTGTGTTGGGACTAATAAATTACTATCAGAAGTTCATCCTAATTTTCTCTGACATAACAGCAACCTTCTCTGAATTCTTGAAAAAAGGACAACCCACTAAGATTAAATGGACTGATGAACATGACAAACTGCTCCAACAAATTAAAGAACTCTTTAGCAAACAACCTATTCTCAAACTTCCTGACACTTCGAAAGATTTCATCTTACAAACTGACGCAAGTTGCTATGCAATATCAGCTATATTGTTACAACTTCATGATGGGAAATTACAACCTATTCTTTACTTCAGTAAAACGCTATCAGAAGCTCAAAATAAAATATGCAGTTACAGAACTTGAAATTTAGCTCTCATAGAAAGTATCAGCAAATTCTCCAAATACTTTCTCGGGAAGAAATTCCTAGTTCTTTCCGATAACAAACCTATAAAAGTCTTTAAAGAATGACATCCGAGAAACTCTAGAATACATAGATGGGCTCTTCTTTTGCAGGATTGTGATTTTGACATCTGTCATATACCTGGTAAAGATAATAATCTAGCAGATCTTCTAAGCAGACTGTAGTTGACATTAGTAAACCAATCAAACATTCTTGTAGTCCGAGTGCATAAATGTGAAAGTGGAAATGCAGTTTTCCTAATATTATTTAACCTTTGGAACTCCTGTATAAAATGCTTACAAATGACAACAAACAATTTAACAATGTTGTTTAATTAATTGAATCCATTCAGATGTGTACATATTTTTTCAATTTGTCAATTATCAGAATGCGTGACGAACGAATCAGAGAGTACCTGAACCATAGGAGTACCACATCAGATCAACAGATAGATCTGGAGGAGCATGAGTGTTGTACCTACAGCCTGTGAACTATATAAAGCACGGAGGAGTTATTACAGTACCATGCTGGCAGATCTAACCACCAACATCTATTGAAGATTAAGTTAATAATTTCATATTCATTCATGATTGAAACTACTCATAAATCATAGAAGTTCACATATTCCATCCCTTCAGAATCATACCATCACGTCATGAACACATACACATTTAACATTCCATCATCCTGAACATATGATTAACATTCCGGTAACCATGATTACACCATCGTATGATGAACACATACATGGTCGTAATCATCTATCATACCATCATTGCGTTACACCATCATACCAAGAACACATCGACATCCATAATCATTCATTGTACCATCATTTGATTCCACCACCGAATCAGTCAATATTAAGATGAGAAACACATTCATTTACCATAATCAAATCACGAATGTGAATAAGG
Organism: Cepaea hortensis; assembly: GCA_963921405.1. NCBI lineage: Eukaryota > Metazoa > Mollusca > Gastropoda > Stylommatophora > Helicidae > Cepaea > Cepaea hortensis. Next base: position 436,533,754 of record OY992876.1, read on the forward strand.
TATAAAGTTATATTAAGAAGCATCTGCAAATGTTCACAAATATCCAATAGAAATTTTAATTGTTCCAAAGTTACAAAATATAATCATTTATTTTTCCAACCAACATAACACACATAACATCACTCTGTAAAGTTTAACTATATCATAACACACTACAACAATATCGTGTACAACTACAAGCTCCTAACAGAATGAAAGACTGAGAGAATGAGATAGTTAGAATATAATACCAATGTAAAACATTGTATCATATATGTCACTTTAATAATTTAATTTAATTCAGTTAGGTTTTGAATTGATAGTATGGACGTATCATCACAGATAGGTCAATAACATGAAGTGCTGATAAGAACATTCTCCCATTGGAGTAGTCCATGATAGAAGTTTTATGCACATGAAAGTACATGCATTTGTCATTTTGTATTACTACTAAGTAGTTTAACACTGGATCTGTTTAGAACACCAACAAATAATGCCAAAAGGCCGTACTTCATATAAATGAATAAACACCAAGACAGAAACAAGAAAAAATAAGGGTGCTCACAGTAATGAAATAGAACTACAATGTTCAATGAACAACATAAGGTGAGATACCATCCACCCACAATGATAATAGAGTATCAAAGTATTATAAACTTTGACATACACGAAGGTGTTGATAATGAGATCGACATCACACATCCATCTGGGCAACAGAATGAATATGCGTATAGAAGAAGAAAAGATAACACCAATTACGAAGAAGAAGTAATCAATCTAAGCAGAAAAAAAAACAATAAAAGTAAACCTCAAGTAAGCAACGGCTCATGCACCAACCCCACTTGTAAACAAATCAGGTAAACTAAAGTCAAACGGTAACCTCGAATGACAGTTGGCAACCATAGCAGTACTAGTTATTGTTGCAGAGCAGTAGTAGTTATTGTTTTAAATGCGGTAGCTATTTGATAAGCTGATATTGGACTCGAAACAATAGAGATATCTGCAAAAAGAACAACAAACGGACATGTTTACAGACATTGTGGGCTGCTTTACCTCTATTTTACCTCCACCAAGAGCCTGCTTTATTAAAGCTTCGATCTCCTTGGCCACGGCAATAGCGTCATCAATGATATTCTCCTGTACCTGGAACAGAATTTAGAATTTAAACCTATGTGTTAGTCTCTTCTGCCTGTTAGCTCTCAATGGGGCGTCTGTTAGTCTCTTCTGCCTTAAAGTCCCAATAGGGCGTCTATTTGTCTTTTCTGCCATTAGATCCTACTAGTAGTAGTAGTAGGTGTAGTAGTAGTAGTAGTAGTAGTAGTAGTAGTAGTAGTAGTAGTAGTAGTAGTAGTAGTAGTAGTAGTAGTAGTAATAGTAGTAGTAGTAGTAGTAATAGTAGTAGTAGTAGTAGTAGTAGTAGTAGTAGTAGTAGTAGTAGTAGTAGTAGTAGTAGTAGTAGTAGTAATAGTAGTAGTAGTAGTAGTTTTGGTGGTGGTGGTCGTGGTGGTGGTGGTCGTGGTGGTGGTCGTGGTGTTAATAGTAGTAGTAGTAGTAGTAGTAGTAGTAGTAGTAGTAGTAGTAGTAGTAGTAGTAGTAGTAGTAGTAGTAGTAGTAGTAGTAGTTGTTGTTGTTGTTGTTGTAGGTGTTCATGTTCTTGTTGTATTAATAGTTAGTTTTAAATGTGGTAGCTATTTGACAAGCTAATATTGGACTCGAAACAATAGAGGTATCTGCAAAAAGAACAACAAATGGATATGGTTTTAGTAGGGCTGCGGAAGTTAACGATTAATTAATCGATTAATCGTTATTTTTTTAACGATTATTTTTTTTTTTACGATTAATCGCAAACTTTTCTCCCATCACTTGTACAAATGAACCGGATGTCGAAAAATTGTCGGACATTTTAAACATAGTGCTGCAAACACAACCGAGTTGCAAAATTGTACCATGTCACCATTGTGTAAGCTGCAGCAAAATGTACCAACAAGATGGAACAGTATTTTTATTATGCTACAGAGTCTTCTACAGGCCAGAGAAGCATTAACTGTCTACATGTCAGATGAAAAGAAGCAATACAAACATCCAAAACTGTCAGATTCAGATTGGGAGAAGATTTCGAAATATGTCAAAGTTTTGGACTTATTCTGTCAGACCACGGTCCTCCTTGGTGGTCAAGATTATGTTTCATGTAGCTGTGTATTGCCACTACTATCATCGTTGACAAAGCATATGACTGTACACGATGATGATCCGGGCTACATAGCTAAATTTAAGGCAGCATGTATTAATGACATCAGTGAACGTGTAGCTAATATGACAAGTAATGAAATACTACAGATTGCAACAGCACTTGATCCACGCTACAAATACCTGAAGTGTTTGTCAAAAGATGCAAAATAATGAACTTGGTCACGTATTGAACAACAAATAGCAGCTGATGTTCATGATGAACAGTAGAAGACTGATGCAACGAATGATACTGACATTGACAATGAAACTATATGTGAACCAAATGAAAAGAGTATTAGGCTAATGGAGTCTGAATTGGAGAAGTAAGTTGCTGAATCGATTGACCCTCTGCAATGGTGGAAACTTAATGAACATCGATATCGAAAATTGGCATAACTTGCCAAGACCATTCTGTGCATACCGGCTACCTCAGTTCCATGTGAACGATTGTTCAGCTCTGCTGGTTA
>OY992876.1:436538928-436576428 GCA_963921405.1 Cepaea hortensis
TAGTAGTAGTAGTAGTAGTAGTAGTAATATAATGGTAATGTGGGTAAAGGGATGTTATACGCTTACTTCTAATTTAGTGGAATCGTAATGTGTGTAAAGCGAATTCAGACACTTACTTCTAACTTTGGGAAATAGTAATGGGTGTAAAGAGAATTTTCAGACTTTCTTCTAGCTTGGGTAAATGGCAAACGATGTAAAGCGAAGTTACATACTTACTTCTCTCTTTATTCCGAGACCGATAATGTATGCAAGTAAGTCGTCATCTGAAGGGTCCAGGTCGGTTGAAATATTAAAGAGCTTGTCAGCTGTGTTCTCTCTGACCTGGACACACAATGAGTGTGTAATTAATTACATAATGGGTACAAAGATACACTCAGATGATCATCATCACGTGCCATCATGTAAACTTGGGCGGATATGGTTCGCATCTCACACGATCAAATGAGTCTTGGATCTGGTGTTTCTCGTCTGTACCTTGTAGCCAGGCCACCCAGACATGTATTTGCCTACTTGCTCGTTTCCACCTCAATCTTACCATGTGTCACTATGTTGTTTTAATTCATTTCTCTTCACAACACGTCTAAAAATGTTCTCTGCCTTAGGCTAATTTCTAGAATCAATTTACGGTTTTCATGTTTGTTTCTTTTGGAACTTCACCATTCGTTGTTTTTTTTTTCTCCATCCATGGTATTGTTTGCCTTTTCTTCAGAAACAACATCTGCTTTGCCATCGTGTGTGCTTTTTGTCCATGTTCAACACGCATATAACAGTTAAGGTCGTATATCGCAATCCGGTCGCCAACATGGCGGTTAGGCGTTGAACCGTTAAGGTCTGTGGAGTGTTTGTGCTTGCAGCTACGGTTTGCAATTGCATTTTCCTCATGTTGGACCGGTGGTACATGGTTCCGTCGCCCTGCTACTGAGTGAGTGCGTGAGCGACACTATGAGGTGTGAAATTCGCGGGGAATGCTTTTACATCTGTTCTGTACAGTGACCTGCATGTTCGGAACAATGGCTACCAGTTGTTGCTGAATTGACTGATTTGCCTTTTCGGTTCACGAGTGCATTTTTCAGGAGACTCCTGGGAGTCGGCGCTGAAGTTGCGGAGTTCGTGCTTTATGCGACACTTTCAGCGGGTCGCCCTGCTGTAAAAGACTGAGCCATATGAGAAAACCCGGGTCAATGAGGTCTTCCTGGTGACTGCCGAGTCCATCGATGATGAACTGTGGTTTTCGTGGATTAATTTTGTGTTGGCATTCTGGCGGCGGCATTATTCACAGTGTACCTGTGCGGGCGGTTGGATTGCCGAGACTCCTGCCTATTCCACTTTTCAGATTGAACTGTGGTGAGCAATTTGTGTGATATTCACTGGCACAGGAACGGAGCACAATGGAGACGACCCGTTGCTGTGAAGCTGAAACCTCGACTAACTAACTAACTAACATAGCACATCAATACTCTTTGTCTCATTTTCATTTTTCAACATACCGCTTGTTATTGGTCAGTATGTTTTCCATCTTGAATATTGCAACAGACCGCTTTTCAACGGTCAGTATGTTTTCCATCTTTCACATTGCAACATACAGCTTTTCATTGGTCAGTGTTTTCCATCTTGAATATTGCAACAGACCGCTTTTCATTGGTCAGTTTGTTTTCCATCTTGAACATTGTATCAGACCGCATTTCATTGGTCAGTATGTATCGTGCACATTGTAACAGACCTCTTTTCATTGATCAGTATGTTTTCCATCGTGCACATTGCAAAAGACTGGAGGTCTGGTTTAGTTGATAGCGGTCTGCTCTATTACTGTCATGAGCACAGGCGGATCGACGCCTGGGCTCGTCACTCGCCAAGGTGAGGGTAAGACTGACCACCTATTCCCCTTTGCTCTCAGGCCTACAAAATATGATGAAGCTATCACATTACAGACCTATATCAGGAAACTTGTATTGTGAATTCCGATAAGCGTTGGACGTCCGTGGATACAATATTCTACACATCCACGCCAGGTCAGCCAAGATCTACCTCATGCTTCAGCCAACTTATCATTCATTGTTCACATAAGATTGAACTGCAGTATGCACCTGACGAGAAGCAGTGAATTATGCCAGGCAATAAATCCACCATTATTTTATTTATGGCGTGTGTGTTTATATTCATTTATGGAATTGATTGTTTTGAAGTTATAGAATGGCGTTTAGATCATGTTTTGGAGAGTAGGTCAGCAATGCGTGTTCTTAAACATCCGGTGTGCTGACGACGAGGTAAGGGGTTCAACCACTACACCGGACAGTTGGACTAATATGTTGACCTCTCGTCCTTGACTTGGGACGTAAACTACAAGTACCTCTGAAGACGGAGTGGGTTCACCTGATGGCGAGGGACACTTTTACTAGGGAAAGCTAATCCACACGCAATATTCGGACCAGCACTATTAGAAGTAGTGTGTATGAACTACGCTTGAGTTTAAAGCGAGCGATAGAAAAAAAACAAATGTTGTGGAGCAATAAAGTACAACAGTTAAGTTACAGAATGACGTTACGATGGTGTTGTGGAGCAATAATCTGTTACAGTTAAGTTATAGAATCATGTTACGATGATGTTGTGGAGCAATAAACTGCTACAGTTAAGTTATAGGATGACGTTACGATGATATTGTGGAGCAATAAACTGCTACGGTTAAGTTATAGAATGACGTTACGATGATGTTGTGGAGCAATAAACTGCTACAGTTAAGTTATAGAATGACGTTACGATGATGTTGTGGAGCAATAATCTGTTACAGTTAAGTTATAGGATGACGTTACGATGATATTGTGGAGCAATAAACTGCTACAGTTAAGTTATAGGATGACGTTACGATGATGTTGTGGAGCAATAAACTGCTACAGTTAAGTTATAGAATGACGTTACGATGATGTTGTGGAGCATTAATCTGTTACAGTTAAGTTATAGGATGACGTTACGATGATGTTGTGGAGCAATAATCTGCTACAGTTAAGTTATAGAATGACGTTACGATGATGTTGTGGAGCAATAAACTGCTACAGTTAAGTTATAGAATGACGTTACGATGATGTTGTGGAGCATTAATCTGTTACAGTTAAGTTATAGGATGACGTTACGATGATATTGTGGAGCAATAAACTGCTACAGTTAAGTTATAGGATGACGTTACGATGATATTGTGGAGCAATAAACTGCTACGGTTAAGTTATAGGATGACGTTACGATGATATTGTGGAGCAATAAACTGCTACAGTTAAGTTATAGGATGACGTTACGATGATGTTGTGGAGCAAAAACATGATCAGATAATTTACAAACTTTCCTCTTGATTATGGACTGAGGAACAATATGGCAAAGGTGATTGGTTAAATGGCTGTCCCCACTTTGAGAGAGTCCGTGTCTGTGAGAGAGAGAGAGAGAGAGAGAGAGAGAGAGAGAGAGAGAGAGAGAGAGAGAGAGAGAGGGGGGGGGGGTAGGGAGAGAGCGAAAGAGAGAGGGAGAAAGCGAGAGAAGATAGACAGACAGAAAGATTGATGGACGGGATGGCGGGCGGGCGGACGGACAGACAGACAGACAGACAGACAGACACACACACACACACACACACACACACACACACACACACACACACACAGACTGACAGACACACAGACTGACAGACAGATTTGATTTGATTTGATTTGATTTAACTTTATTTTCAAAGGGTCACCAATCGGGTACGCAAGCCCGTCTTACATTCGGCCGTTCTTATCTTTCGATCATCAATAGTGTATGATACGTTCACATAGGAAAAATCATTGTCACATAAATGTCGTAAACATAAACAATGCGTATTACCATGTTATGATACACATCCCCCAACCACCCACACATCCCCCATCCACCACACGACACCCCCACACACACATTCCCCACCCACACACACACCCATGCACCATACATGTCCCACCCACCCACCCATCTCTCACCAACACATCCCCCTACACACATCCCCCACCAAAAAACATACCTCACCCATCCCCCAACCCACACACAAACACACTCACCAACAAACACATGCTCCACCCACGCTCCCACCCACACATCCCCTGAACCACTCAGCCAAACACACACCCCCCAACCACACATCCACAACAACACATCCCCACCAACCCACACAGTCTGCATTCACCCACACACACACATCCGCACCCACTCACACACACATCCCCCACCCACATAATCTCCCCCACCCACATAGTCTCCCCCACCCAGCCACACACACACCCCATCCACACACACATCCCTCGCCCACACACACATCCCTCGCCCACACACATCTCCCTACCCCCACACACACATCCCCCACCCATCCCTAACCACCCACACACATTCACACACCCACACATCCTCCATCCACACACACACACACACACCCGACCACATATCCCTCAATCACACACACACATCCCACACTAACCCACTTATTCCGCACCCACCCACACACCCACACATCCCTTACCCACTTACACATACCCCACCCATACACGCACACCTCAACCGACACACACACCTCCCCATCCACACACACATCCCCCATCCACCCACACACATTTTCCACCCACACACACACATCCCCCACCCATACACATATCACACACACTCCCTACACACACACCCTCACACCCACACATCCAAACACACATCCCCCACCCACCCACACCCTTACATTCCACCACCCACCAACATCCTCACACCCCCACCCACCAAAACACACACTCCCACCCACACATCTTTAACCACCCCCCCCCCCCCCACACACACACACACCCGACCCACACATCCCCCATCCACACATCCCCACCCACACACACACATTCCAACCCACCCACACTTTTCCCCCACCCGCACAGACAGACAGATACCTCAACGACCGGAGCTGCGATAATGGCACCCAGAACAACATACAATATGATTGCTTTGAACATGGTGCCTCACACGGCGGTCAGAGCTGGAAATAAAAAGTACATTGTGGCTCAGTGGTAATTGTAACACTTCACTATTAATGTCGGCACAAACTCAGGACATCCGTCTGTTTTTGTGTTTTCAATAGGTGTCAGTTTTCAATGCCATAAATAATTATGATTTTGTCCGTTAGAACAACCTCTGTTTGATGCCATCGTCAACTTTGTCGTCATCATCTTCTTCGTCATCTCCATCATCATCATCATCTTCCACTTGTGCTTTCAAGCGTTGTGGGGAGGAAAAGTTGACGCTCCAGCACCCCAAGGGTGGCTCAAGATAATGTCATTCGTTTTGGTTGTACAATGTCTTTGTTGTCGTCAATCTATTTTCTTCTCGGGGGACCTCTTGCTCTCGTAGCAAATCTTCTTTGATGTAGGGCCAGTGATGGTAGCTGAACGTGTTGAATTCTAACGAGGTGGCCGAAACTTCCGCCTTTATATATATGTGGCACAAGGTGTTGATCCCTCTGTCTGTCTGATAACACCATTTCTTTTTCGGTTTCGGATAGTTAAGTTAGCAGCTCCCTAAAAATCTCATCTTTCAGTTGTTGATTTTACGTTAAGTGTGATTTGCATAATGTCCAAGTTTGACAATGGTAGCATAGGGTTGATGTGAATATGTTATTTATTATATGTCGTTTTGCGGACATAGGTATATTGGAATGTTTCAGTATGGGTGGTAGTTGATATTTAAGCACAATTGCTACTTTGCATCTGATTCCGATCTCTCTGTCTTTATTCCCCTCTCGCTCGCTTTGAACTCAAGCGTAGTTCATACACACCTTACTGCTTATAGTACTTGCTATTACTGGGGAGTGCACTGGACTGATTTTTGCCTGAGAATTAGCTTTCTCTATTACCAGTGTCCCTCCCCATCAGGCGAACCCACTTCCACTTTGTAATTTACGTCCCCAAGTCAAGGACAGAAAGATAACATATTAGTCCAAAAGTCTCTGTGTATTCTGCCATCTTCTGTGACCATACTTCCTAAGTTACTCACTGGAAATGGCACGGGCGTTTTCTGTAACAATGTTATTGAAGTCCTGAATCCTGTGCTGTCTAACGACAATCAGTTTCCAGATTTCGGGGATATGGTTTCCGAGTCGAATACTACAATGTTTTGGGCAGCCAGAGCAACTAACAAGGATTGTATGGAGGATGCTAATGAATCTAGAACATTATAAACAGTTGTAAGGAGACCATTAATTTTCTTTGATTATGTGGTTATGTGGTAGTGTGGTTATATCTTAACATATCAAGAATAAAGATAATGCATACAGATAAAACTACTATGGAGAAAGAAATATATGTTAATGAGGAAAGATTGGAGGTGGTGGAAAATTTCGAATATCTTGGCTCATTGATTACCAACAATGGTGAGACAATGAAAGTAATAAAACGACGACTATCAATTGCTCAATAATTATCAATGACAGAAACAACCATCCCAAAAATAAAGATAATAGGACGCATGAAAAGGATGACGGAAGACATCTTAAAACTCATGTAAGTGAGAAGAAATAACAATAATAACAAGGGAAAACATGAAGACATTCACAGGAAAATTAGGAAGCTATGCAAAGAAGCAAAAGAAACATGGCTTGATGAAAATTGCAAGGAAATTGAAAACCAACACAACACCCGGAATACCAAATTAATACACAAAAGAATTAATGACGTCACTAACAAAAGAACACACACATCACAGGGCTGCCTAAAAACCAAAGATGGCAAAATCATAATAGAAAAGATCATATGTTACAGGCGTGGTCATGTTATGTGAAAAACTTTTATGATGATACAAGAGAAGAACAATATGATCATCGGAATAATAATGAAAGACCATCAATTTTGAGGATGGAAGTTCAGAATGCTTTTAACCATATGAAATCTGGCAAGACCACGGGTACAGATAACATCACAGTAGAAATGATCAATGCCTTAGAAGAATATGGAATAGACAAAGTCACCAGACTGCTGAACGCAATATACGATACTGGAGATATATCTCCTGAATTATGTAATTCTATATTTATTGCAATCCCGAAGAAATCAGGAGCCTTGGAATGCGATCAACATCGAGCAATTAGTATAATGAGCCACATCACGAAGATTCTGCTGAGAATTATCATGCAAAGAGTCAAGAAGAAAATACAACCCGAAAAAGGAGAAGAACAATGTGGGTTTGTAGAAGGCAAGGGCACAGTAAATGCTGTGTATATACTGAGAACAGTAATTGAACGTTCTATAGAAGTAAACAAAGATCTATATCTTTGCTTTATTGACTACACAAAGACTTTCGATAAAGTGAGACATGTCGACGTGATGCTTGAAGATCTACAAATTTATGGAAAAGACCTTAGACTTTAAAAAAAAGCATATATTGGAAACAACAAGCTGCCATCAGAATTGATAACAATGTAGGTCAATTTCAGCCTATTAAATGAGGTGTGAGACAGAGATGTGTAATATCTCCACATCTGTTGTCCCTGTACAGTGAAAATATTTTCAGAAATATAGAAGATATGGAAGAAATCAACATTGGGGGACGATACATCAATAACATTAGATATGCAGATTATACAGTCTTGATTGCAGACAATGACAATGAACAGGACCTGCAACATTTAGTAGATGCGGTTGTTGCACACAATGAACAACTAGGGTTAGAACTTAATATTAAGAAGACACAGATTATGGTCATCACTGGGAAGAAGGAAATACCACAATGTGATATACGAGTAAATGGGCATATTCTTAAGCAAGTGAATCGATAAAGTTATCTCGGCAAGTCATAACATCTGACAGGAGATGCCTTGAAGAGATTAGAACAAGAATTGCCATTGCGAAGGTAGCCTTTTGCAAGATGAAAAACATACTGACCAATAAAACGATATCAACTGAAACGAGAAAAATAGTGTTGAAGTGCTACATAGACCCCATACTATTGTATGGATGTGAAGCGTGGACAATAAGCGGTCAAGCTGAAAAACGGCTGATGGCTGTGGAAATGTGGTTTCTGAGGAAAATGTAAAGAATACCATGGACAGACAGAAAAACCAATTAACAAGTCCTTCAAGAAACAAATGAAGATCGTAAACTAATTAAAGACATTAGACGTAGACAGTCAACAATTTTGGGCATGTTATGCTTGCTTGCTTGCTTGTGTTCGTTGGCTTGAGCTCCAACGCGAAGTCTTGTATGTCGGATGAAGGCATCCTGTTGTTCAACATCAGTGTGATGTCATACAGGACCTGAGGTTTGCGTGAGTATCTTTTGTCCCATGTCTGGATTATTGGTGTGCAGACTGTGTCAAAGATCTAAATAGGAGTTTACAGAGTTAAGAATATAAGTAATAGAGCTAAGACAGAGACTATTAAAGGACACCAGACAGGAGAGACACCAGCGCTATAAATAGCTTCACAACGGGACACACTTGTGTCAACCAAGAGGGCATTGAGTGCAAGTGAGCGAGGGTTTCCCAAGACACTAGGAAACTAGCCTCAGCGAGTAACCATGGAGTACAGGTTACTCGAGTTAACTGACCAGCGTGCTGGGACACCATGCACGCAAAACTCGTCAGCGCACGGAGGATCGAACGTCCGTGTTTGAACACGCAATTAGAAGCGTGGCTCAGACGGAGACTGAGACGACTGGAGAGTAGACGTGTTCCTTATGAATACTATAAGTTTATAGACAATAGTGATTGTTAGGCTTTAGATTCCATTCAGTGATTTAATAGTATCATTATCACCTCTTCATTGCATCTGTGTAACGTACCATGATGTTTATTGTCAATGAAGTATTCCGCTCGCGGAGCTTGTTTGTAATCAGCTCTAAATAAATTGTACCTTTTGCAAATGACACGAGTTATTATTTCGTGCTGGTGCAAAAGTAGGGGAGTCCTGAAATACCTGTCGCAAGCAAGTCGCTAACAGACTGGTGGTTCCTCGCCGTACAGGCAGACACTCTCCGACTTCGGAGGAATCGGCGATCCTACTGACTTTAGCCAGGACCCCGAAGGGACCTGTTGCTCGGGACGCTCGACGAGGACGCTTCAATAGGTCTTGACCAGTATATAACTCGGTCCTGGTGCCTTGGAAACACTTCTGCATCCCTGGGCATGTTATGAGAAGAAATTAATTGGAGAACTTGGTGATGACTGGCAAGATCGAAGGGAAGAGACCAAGTGGAAGACCGAGAAGTAAATATCTTGATGGCTTGGCCATGTGGCATGGTCGAGACAGGAACACAGAATTGATCCACGATTCTAGTGATCGAGTGAGTTGGCAGAACATGACCGCCCACGCTTATCGGCATGGCACATGATGGATATTTACTTTTAATTGCTAATGTTAGCACGAATAGTTCTGGTATACTTACTTTTACTTTCGTCTCTACTACGGAGCTTGTGTGCTGTGCTAAGAGACTCCAGTTGTGATCTACGGCTTGTGACGAGTTACTTTAGTGAGGCTGGGTGTTGTGTGAAGACGATCCAACATTTATATCACAGCAAATGACAGCTGATTTTGTGCGCAGATAATCAACACCTGCTGCTCAAACTTCCAGTACCACGATTACCACACGGACAACAACTAAAAATAATAGTTAGCATGCACTAATCACACCGATGGGGAAAATGACATTTAACTGGCTTTTCTCTGGTGTGAATGATGATACCCGGATGTGGAGATGATAAATGCACCATCTGTTACATTCCTAGATTTATGATGATGAAATGACGTGAGTGCCCTCATGATAAGTCGACCGGTGGTTGGTCTCTCACAGCAGACGTGGAAGGTTATAAATGCTGATTGCGCCTTTTTGCGTGCCTTGAAGACATCTTGAAAATAAAACATTGACTACCACAGACAGATAAGTTGAGTTGAGTTAAGAACCGACATCACTGCACTCAGGACACTCCCATGCGTGCTCCGTATCCTCGTTCAACAGCCAGCAAAGAGTCACACTACTTATCGTTCCCACCGCTTTCTGATTACATGTTCTCCTGATTTTCCCTCTCAGTTTTGAGATTCTTCCAGAACCCCTGCCGATCCCCCCGCAATCTCATTCTTTCCACACATTGGTTCTCAGTGTGTTCCCCCGCCTTCTCCATCTGGTCCCACAAGCGCACGATATACATGCCTTATACATAGGCAATCTACCACCAAGAGGTGCATACCCTGCCAGCCTATCAGCCTGTTCATTCCCCCGCACCCCCGCATGGCCAGGGCAAAATAACCATACAATTGTCACAGATTGTGATCTCTGAAGCGATGATAGCCATTCCACACGAAACATTCCTTTCTCCACCTTACTAAGCATACTATTTGAATCCGTAATGAATACAATGTGTGTTGCAGTAGTCTCCTCCAGCCAGCGGAATGCCGCTGTTACTGCCTCCACCTCCATTTTCATGCAGGAGGTCGTTGTCTCATATGCCAGATTCTCCTTTTTCAAGACTCGTCCATTAGCCTTTGCAATAAAACTCCAACCACAACGTCTGTTTCTCACCACTGACCCATCACTGTAGATGACTATGTCACCTTGATGAATATTACTTTGAATCAGCTGTTGCACTTCAAACTCAGTACGGACCACTGCCCATTCCCTGCACTCACGACCCAGTATTATTATTACATTGTGCCAGTCCGTCATGTCTTCTTTAACTTCCACCCATTCTTTTTTCACGATGGATGGTCTCTAGATCACACACCTGACGTATAGAAAGTTCCGCCTGTGCCAACCAGGACCTGCCTCGTCTTAGTCTATGACCCTTGACCATGCCCATTGCTGCATGCAGCGGGTGATCCCTATCTGCGGCAACTCTCAGGTACCATTTGGCCTGAAGGACTCTATGCCTATCCGTCATTGTTGGTAGCGCCAGGATATGCCTCATGCATATAATTGGTGTGTCCTTTGTGCACCCCAGGATTACCCGCATGGCAGCAGTCTGTATGCGCTCCAACCTTTCAAGCGGCTCTTTGATACTGTCAGCAGCCCCAGACCATACTCAATGACAGGAATTATTAACTGCTGAAAGAGCCTGTAATGCATACTCTGATCTACATCGGTTGCTGCCATAGACCCCAATGCATTAAGTACCCTACCAGCCTTCACCACCAAAGCATCCACATGATCCTTAAAAGACAAACACCTGTCAAAGGTGATACCCAAGTACTTAAATTTACTCTCTCGACTAAGAGGACATCCACTCAACATAATGCCTGGGACATCTGCCTTGTCGATCCGATTATCCAGGGAGTACCACACAACCGATGCCTTTGTCTGGGTTTATAACGGTTTCTGCCACTCTGCCACCCTGTTTACTGCTACCTGTAAGTCTTCCGCCAAACAGGTCCTGTCTCTGCCCTGTCTGTGCACCAGCACATCATCTGCAAATGTCAAGATTCTACCCACACCTGGTGCCTCAATAGCTGCGAATTTGCTGATGTAGACATTAAAGAGCATTGGGGACATGGCAGATCCCCTTGGCAACCTTGCTGTAATAGTACAATGGTCAGAAGTCCAGGAACCCATGCTCAGTGCAACCCTACGCTTTTAAAGTCGCTTTAAAAAAGTCGCTTAAAAGTCGACAGGGTCGACTTATTACACCGGGTTTACCCCATATGGCTCGGTCTCTTTCCGCAGCGCGGAAAGCGTCGCACCAAGCACGAACTCCTTAGCTCTAGAGCGAAAAATTTCACTCGTGAACCAAAGGACGCGGCCCGGAATTGAACCCACAACCTTCGGAACCCGAGTCAAACGGCTTGACCACTTAGCCACGGAGAGTCCCGCTTAAAGGACCGCCGCAACCCATCTACCAAGGCAAGGGCAGACCTCCATGTCCAACTGTGTGTATATCAACCGATCATACTTGACCCTGTTATACAAATCCTTCAGGTCAAGAGCTACCGCTACTGTCTCTTGTTTATCCTGGAAGCCTTCTTAGACATCAAAAGCAAAAGTTGCAGCATTTGGCCCAGGTGTCCTTCACAGGCCGGTAACTCCGGAGCCCTTTGGGAAGCAGATTACAACTTTACAAATGTCGCTGGAGCCTGCGTGCTACTATCTTTTCGAGGACTTTGCAATACGTGTTTTGCAGGGTTATGATTCGGTATCCGTTAAGTCTGGAGTGATCCTTACCAGACAGTAAAATACACAACTAATTATCACAGATAGTAAAATACACAACTACATACCACAAACTGTAAAATACACAATTAATTATTACAGAAAATAAAAGACACAACTAATTACCAATGGCACGTTTGGTACATTGTGCTTCAAAAAGGCTTAATAACTACAAAACATGGCGGGAGCGAGTGTGACTAATCAGACCAATTCGTGCTGTAAATGTTCGCCAACAATGGATGCATGTGAGCACATGGTTAATTTCACCATCACTCACAATGTTACGTCTCAAGAGCTCAATGTCTGACCTACCTGCAATCATTTTCTCCTGTATCTTTATTCCATTTCTGATATTTGCCCTTCATGCAACACGTTCGGCGGCGACGTATATGCATTATCAATGCTTGTATCAATAATGTCCCGCTTACACACATCTTTGTATCTTAGTAGAGGTCGACCCCGAAATCTCTTACCCATCTGTAACTCACCAAAAAAGATGTCCTTTGGTATTCTACCATCATCCATCCTCCTAATGTGTCCTATCCATCTAAATCTACGAAGACTGAGCATGGAACAAATCGTCATACAACTTGATCTTTCCAATACTTCAGTATTTGTGATTTTATCTTGTCATGTAATACCAAGTATTCTTCGCAGATACCGCATATGAAAGCTAATTAAACGTTTCTCTTGGTGTGAGTAAGTTGACCAGGCTTCTCTCCCATAAGGAAGAGTACTAAGGACACAGGCTTGATTCATAAGGACTTATGTTTTGGCAGTAAGCTTCCTGTTCTTCCAGGCTCATTTTGTGAACCTGTTCATTTTTGTTGCTGTCTTAACAATCCTGGTGTTAAACGCCTGATCTAGGGATAATTTGCTATTTACCTCTGATGATAGATATGTAAAATGGTCTACCATCTCTAGTTCAGCGTCGTCAATAAAGATTGATGGTACCCCATGTACACCTTGTGACATAATCTGTGTCTTCTTTTTGCTAATTGTTAAACCAAATTCAGAACAAGCATTGGATAATGCAGATAGTAGACATTGCAATTCTTCCTCAGAGTGGGTCGTAACTGCAGCATCATCTGCAAAAAGCAACTCTCTGATGAGTACCCTCCTAATTTTGGTCTTGGTCTTCAATCTCTGATCATTGTAGAGGCCGCCATCTGAGCGTGAGTGAATGTATATACCAGCATCCTGATCACGAAAGGCATATTTCAGGAGAAGTGAAAAATATATTCCAAATAGGGTGGGAGCTAGTACACATCCTTTCTTAACTCCACTCTTGATTTCATAGTCTTCTGAAGATGCACCATTAAACTTGATTATACCTTTCATGCCTGTGTGGAACGATTCCACAATGGACAGGAGAGTTGTGGACAGCCAATCTTCTAACTACAATTACAACAGAAAGTAAAATACACAAATAATTATACAAATGAATTTGCATCAGTGGCCACCAGATCACTACAAAGATCTGTAGATGCATTACTTACAAGGGCAAATAGATGGCGTGTCAGCATAAACACTGACAAATGCAGCACCACTCTATTTACCCTATCTCCAAAACAAAAGGTAGGGATCATCCAGATGAGTGGAATACCCCTAAGAGAAGATAAAGAACCAACATACCTTGGAGTAACATTTCATTACAGGTTGACATGGAGAAAGCACATCAACAAAGCAGTAGCAAAAGCCAGAACGAAAATAGCCGTCCTGAAAAAACTAAGTGGAACCACATTGGGAGCCAGTGGGAAAATAATTAGCAAAGTTTATCAACAGTGCAAACGACCACATCTGGAATACTGGTTAACTGCGTGGTGTTCAGCATAAAAAACAACACTACAAGAGCCGGATAAGGTGCAAGCACTTAGAGTCAGCACAGGAGAGATGAGATCAACCCATATAGTGGAGATGAAGGAGATGAGGAGGACACAAGCACCAAGAGAGCGCAGAGATATGAAAACGCTAATTCAAGAAGAGAAGTTCCTCAGCTTGCCAGGATACCCTGTGAAGAACAGATTTTTAAAACTTAGCTATGGGGCGGTTGAAAAGAAGCAGTTTTATCCACCAGACCAATCGACTCTGCAGAGAAACCACCGATCTGCCCACAGTTGGTATACCCCTGAAAACTATTCCTGAAATAACTCCATGGAAAAAGGAACATAGAGAATCACTACAAAGCCAAACAAAAGTGAGAGGAATATGTGACAAGGAAGAACAGAACGGTGTTCAGTACAGAATAGCGACTCTCAGCTTCCGTGATGAAGAATACCCACAGGACCTCTGGATCCGAGTGTACACAAATGGGTCAGCACAAAATGCTGTTCGAAATGGAGGAACAGAAGTGCACATAGAATACCCAAATAATACTGGGACCACGGCCAGAGTACCAACAGGAAAGTACAGTCATAACTATGATACTGAAATTGAGGCAATCACGATAGCAACAGATAAATTACTAAATACCAGCTATGGCACACAACCTTGGTCTAAAAGGTGTGGACTGCGCCTGGCCCTGCAGCCAGCAGGGTTAGGATCGGCTAGCCTTTCCCAGGAGGGGTGAAAAGTGAAAATTAGTAGCCTACCGATGACCAGCAGACTGCACAAGTCAACCCCACTTCCACGTGGTGCAGACTGGGAAACCATGACAGGGAGGTTATAGGCTAACGGGGATATGGCTCGCCATTGGGGATGGACTCCCTATGGTAAGATTTTTGTCCTAAACCTGCGACTGGCCTAGCAAGCCGGCAGGGGATCTTCATACTGCTCGTAGAAAAACTAAGAAGTATAAACGGACTGACCCTAATGGATATCGACCCGGCAATGTTAATGGACTACGAGATAGATCAGCGATTAAAAAAATAGGCACAATGAACGTCTGCGGTTTTAAATAGTAAAGAAGAAGAACTTATAGAAACAATGAAGGAGAGGAAAATTAGACTGATGGGAATAGCGGACACCAGAATAAAGGGGGAAGGGTGCAAGGAGATCCACCACAGTTAAACATTTGTCTGCTTATAGTGGAAAAGCAAGAAATGGCAAGACACGGTTTGGGAATAGTCATTGAACCACGGCTAGCAAGAGGAATACTAAAACTAAAATATATATCAGAAAGAATCATAACAGTGAGAATAAAAGAACAAACAATTACAACATATGTACAAATACACGCACCATGTAATACAAACAATAATGAGCAAGAAAGCGAGGACTTCTACGGAGAAATCCATATAATAGATCAGCAGGACGACATCATAGTTATGGGAAACTTCAATGCAAGACTAGGACACAACAGAGCGGGCATAGTAAAATATCTTGGCGCATTTGGATAGCAATGTAATGAAAGAAATGATAACGGAAGTAGACTGATAGAGCTATGCAGCCAACACGACCTCTATATAAAAAATACATTCTATAAACACAAAGACTCACAAATATACACCTGGTATAAATGAAACGATCTAGATACTAAAAGCCAAATTGATTTCTTTATTAACAAGAAATAACAGAAAGAGAAATATATTAGATGCAAGGGCAGTGCCCGACTTAGGTATAAACACAGACCACAAAGCAGTCGTTGCCACAATAAGAATCATCAGTAGAAGGAAGCAAAGACCAAGAAAATTCATGCCATGCGAATCAGTAAACTTAAAAAATCTCAAAGACGAGGCAGTGACGGAAAATTATGAAAAGGAGCTAACCGAAATCTTTGTAAAATTACGAATAGAAAGAAAGACAGTGGAAAAAGAATGGGAGATGTTCAAATCAAGCATTTTAAATACTGCAAGGATAACATTTGGAACCATGAGAAAAGCAAAACATGGATAAATAAAATAACAAGTTGGTGGAAGCTGTAAAAACCAAAAAGGAAAAATATAAAAAGTGGTCGAAGAGCAAACATGCATGCTATTATATAGAATATAAAATAGCGAGAAGACATATGAATAGAATAGTATAGACAGAAAAACAAAAAGACTGGGAGGGGTGTGACATGTATGTCATCATCCCTCAGTCTTTTCCAGCAGACGGCTTCACGCGCTATTAAAAATTAGGACGGGATACTTAACGAAACGAACTCTGGTTTGAATTTAGGTCATTGATTGGCCGCGCCCCGGAAACACAGGCTTAATCGAGACAAAGGCTTGGTAGACAAAGCGGTCTCGTCAATCGCCATGTTTTCTTCAAGTTAGCGGGTGACCTAATGTTAATGGGTTAATTAATAGCCACTTATTCTCTGCGTTTTAGGTGAGCATTATATTATATAAAACATATCATGTTATGTATTAGGATAAATGCTTTGATGCAACTAATATCATGATTGAAGTTGTGTGTGTGAAAATTATGAGAATTGTTTTCATTAAAAAGTTGGTTTGCGTCACGCAGCCTGGACATCGCCATTTTGTCCAGTCAGCCTTCATAAAGCTTACAATATGATCTTGCTATGAGTCACCCTTCTGAGATGATTTTGGGAACTTACTTTATTCCTATATGCTTATTTTTCACAACTGGTCTCTGTGTTATAAAGTGTTTTTTCCTGAGTGCATATTTTGTATGTCTGCCCTTATGATAGAGAAATATTACTATCTGTACAACTTTAATAGTTTGTTAGATAGATAGAGAGAGAGAGAGATATTCTCGCTTGACGTTTAATGCACTTAGCAGTTAATCTTTTGTTTACATTGTTGAAAATACACAGAGGTGTGATTGTCTTGTAGTCTTTTTCATAAATGATGTTATGGGATTTTCATGTTGTATGATATACATAATCTCAAGTGTATGGGAAAAGATTCCCATGGTTTCTCTTTTATGAGTATTTTACCTTTTATGCTCATGATTGTACTGCTTAATGCTGTAATAAATGCTGGTATAAGGTTGTCATTTGGTATGATATATCTATATATAATCTCAAGGGAGTGGGAAATGGCACCATGCTCTTGTGTTTTTACTTTGAGATGTTGGGTAATACCCACTAGAGAGTTCATACCATGTTTAGTAAAAGACTAACAAGTTTTTCTGTTATCAGAATGTATATTTTATTATGATAACTGATATCAGAATATATATTTTATTATGATACACTGTTATCGGAATGTATGTTTTATTATGATACATTGTTATCAGAAGTTTGGGTTGTATTACTAATGTATATCGACCCTGTTTTTTTCTTCACTCTACATAGGCGCTAGAGATGCCGGCTGGAGTATTGGCACTAGTCACCATGATTGGCACTGGATTTATAGTCAACGCTTGGATTTAGAGGCAGGAAACTGGGTTATCAGCCTACCCCTAATATTCTACAGAGAGTGCTGGTTACTGCCACACACCCTGAACCTGAATGTCAATGCCTGGATAAGTAATGGACTGTGACTATGCTGAAGTGGATTCCCTACCTCTGGGAACTTACAGATGGTGTTAATCTTTTCAATGTCTGCAAAGACATGAGGCATGCCTGGCCTAGATGGTTTTCGGCGTATACCCTCTTCTAAAAGTCACCGCCTGATTCCACGTTCAACTGTCATATACCAGAGGCTCATGGATAGTCTGGAGTTCACCATCATTTACCAGTATGGGTTTACCAACTGATTTTGTGGACTCCCAGCTTCCTTTGAATCTTCTTATCCATCATATCCCAGACATGGACACTCAAGCCCTATACCAACTCCCGGTCAATCAAGTCGTATATTCAGCTGAAGAAAGATATAACCTACATCTTAACCCAGAAAAGGGCTGGAATATTCATGACCAATTTAAGATAGTTCTGTCAGGAAATTCTAATGGATAATGTGATGTCACTCCTCATTCAAAGATATACTGAAAGTGTTTATGCCTGATCCTGATCGAATCAATCACATGGACTCCTGTTTGTTACACCATGCCAGAACGCTTCAGAATTATACCTGTCTGTTATAACACTCCGGAATGCTCCTAGCCCAGACTTAGCAGCTGTGACTTGGGAGATTTACAGTATATTCACTTTGGATTCATATGGATTACTCCTACATTTTATTCGCCTTGGATATATGATCCGGAGGTGAAAGTTCCTTGTGTGTGTGTGTGTGTGTGTGTGTGTGTGTGTGTGTGTGTGTGTGTGTGTGTGTGTGTGTGTGTGTGTGTGTGCAATCCCCAATTTTCTGAATAGGTGGATATATGCAAAGCAGCTGTTTCCTGGATTATAGAGAGTGTGACTATGGCCAGACTTTCTTTCTAGTGGATAATGAAGGATTCATCAACAGACCCATAGGATAGTTCTAGAGACAGATTAGATAGATTTTCTTTATCTATTTCCGTGTATGGATTATTTACTTTGTTTGTGTGTAACCCATGTATTTGTTGTGATCCTTTTTTGGGGATTTTTGGGGACTTCTGTTATGGTTGTATACTTTGTGTGCATTGCCTAAAATATGATCATTTTTTCATGTATATGTCATCATAATGTAGCCAACAGGGTTTGCCCAGGAACCAAATGTTTTCACAATACAGTTGTTGTTGTTTTGGTTTAACCAAGCCTTGAAGTTACTTCATTGTAAACCTGTTGTTCCAAAATTGATGTTTATAGTCAAGTTATGGTTACTGTTATGTGATACAGTGAGTCATTGTACTGTTTTGTCTAACAGTGGCTGTTTTCCTCTGTCATGTAATCCAGTTGTGGTGTCTAACTTTGGTTGTTGTCCCTCTGTTATGTAATACTATGGATGTGCATGACAGTGGATACTTGTCATTGTTTATATATATGTGGGAGATTAAATGTGGGGCGGGGCACTTACACATAGACACACCTTATGGGTAGAGTGATTAGTTACTCGGGTGTCTGTGGTAGAACTTCCCGGATCTCCCAGCCTTCTGTGGGAAACATTTCTTCTATATTAGTGTTGAACTTGCACCCTTTTCTGTCTTGTTCAATGCTTGGGGGTTTAATGAGCCAATATATTATTTCCTATAGAGGGCGTGTTTGGGATTTAGACCCCATTCATGCTGAATACCCCTAGCGAAACTTGTCCTTATTTTAATTTATTATATTTACCACCCCACAAGGGGTACGGAGAAACTCTAAATAAAAACTAATGGGATGCAATTAGAAACTTCTATAAAAAGATAAGTGCAATGAGAACTAGAGGAGAACCCTTTGACCAAACTGAAATAATTAACAACGAAAATGGAGAACCAATAAGTGAACAAACACAAATCCTAATAAGGTGGAAACTGTACTTCGAACAACTTCTCAACATCAAATAAGATGTCACAGGAACTCAAGAAACCGAAGATGCCACCGAAGAACTAAAACCAGACATACTAAAAGAAAAAAAAATTAGAAGCCATCAGATTAGCCCCATTGAACAAATCACGAGGACAAGATGAAATATCAAATGAACTAATTAAAGCAGCAAGAGAAGTAGGAACAACATGGCTACATGGACTATTCAACCACGTTTGGGTAAAACAACAGACACCACGAGACTGGGGAAACGCCGTAATTATCCCAACTTGGAAAAACAAAGGCATCAAAAGAGACTGCACACAATGCAGAGGCATTTCACTGTTGAGCCATACTGGGAAAACATTTTGCAAATTTCTTGAGAAACGATTACGAACTATTATAGAACCCGAGCTAAGCGAAACACAACTTGGATTTAAGAAAAACAAAGGATGCACAGATGCCATTTTTGCTCTTAGACAACTTATAGAGAAATAAATTGAATTCAATGAAACACTCTGCTTAGCCTTTGTCTACCAAGAAAAGGCATTTGATAGGGTAGATAGAAACAAGCTGTGGGAAATCCTTAAACAATGTGGAGTGAGTATACATCTAACAAACCTATGTAGAAGCGTATACAACAACCGTGAGTGCATAGTTAGAGCAACTGGAGGACACTCAGAACCCTTCACCATAAGATCCGGAGTACGACAAGGTTGTGTCCTGTCCCCTCTCTTGTTTATAACATATATAGACAACATATGTAAAGAAACCAGCCAGTCGGAGACCGCGAGAACACCTACGACGAGAACTCAGAAGAAGAACCATCTGCAAATTTAACCATTAGAGAACTCCTGTTTGCGGACGACCAAGCACTAATAGCAAAACCAGAAGCTGAATTACAAGATCACATGAATAGTGTAAACGAAATGTGTTGTGAACATAACATGAACATTAGCGCAAGTAAAACAGAGGTATTGACTATAACAAAAGAAGAAAAAGCAACAACGATTCACCTACACGATCATCCCTTGAAACAAGTAAAGAGTTTCAAGTACCTAGGAAGTATAATATCATCAAATGGCAAATCAGAAGACGAGATCGAAAATAGATGCAATAAGGCAAACTAACTCATTGGACAAATGGCACCAATACTAAAGAACAAACATGCATCAATAACTACTAATAAAGCACTTTACAACACAATCTTCCTATCAACTCTATGTTACCAATGCCAAACCTGGACAATGACAGAAAAAGAGAACAGAAAAATCACAACAACAGAAATGAGATTCCTGAGAAGAATACTCAACGTATCAAGAAGACATAAGATCAGAAATGAAGAAATCAGAACTGAAGTGGGGGTTATAGCTGCACTAGATTTTATTAGAATGCAGCAAGTCATATGGTTTGGCCATGCAAGTAGGTTACCAACTAACAGTATACCACAACAAGCAATGATGTACAGATCAGAGGGAAACAGAGGAAGAGGCCGACCACGTAAACGATGGACGCAAGGAATAACAAAGTCCATGGGAATATCGATACATGAAGCCCATAAGCGGGCACTCTCCCGCTGCTTATACTTCACCTCGACACCACAAGGTACAAGAGGATCATGATGAGATGAGATGATGAGATGGCACACAACATGTGGTGCTACTGACAGATGCAAAATCAGTACTTGAGACGCTCCTCTCTGGGAAATTGTCAGTACTAAGGACACTACTTTCTGAACTTAGCAGTCAGCGTATGGTCACCATATAGTCAATACCATCTCATTGTGGAGTACCCGGAAACGAAAGAACTGATCGATTAGCTAAGGAAGGGGCAAATTAAGAACAGTCTGATGTGCTTGTTACATACCACCAAAAGAAAAGAATGATCAAATCAGTCAGAAAGATACCAAAGTCTGCTGAAGACCCTATAATGTTATGGACAGACCAGAACAAGTCATTATTCTGCGCCTCAGAACAGGACACAATAGATTACTCAACCACCTGTATACAGAATTCAAGATTGGTGAATCAGCCATGTGCACGTGTGAATTGGCGTCACAGACAGCCGATTACATACTCCAAGACTGCCCAAAATACAACATATCTAGGCAAACCTTCTGGTCTAGAGAGACGACAGTGGAAGATAAACTTTATGGACCGCTGAGTGAACTAAAAAGAGACAGTTAAATTCATACAAGAGACAACATTGCAGTTATAGATATATTTCAAGAGAACGAAAGAAGAAGAAGTAGACAGCTAATTACTACAGACAGTAAATTATACAACTAATTACAACAGGTAATAAAATACATAACCATTTACCACAGACAGTAAAACGCACAACTAATTACCACAGGCAGTAAAATACATACATAATTACCACCGACAGTAAAATGCACAACTAGTTACTACAGATAGTAAAATAAAATACACAACTAAATACCACAAACTGTAAAATACACATTTAATCATTACAGACAGTAAAATACACAAACAATTACCACTGAAGGAAAATACAAAATTAATCATTACAGACAGTAAAATATACAACTAATTACCACAGAAAGCTAGATAAACTGTAAAACAGATACCTAATTATCACAGACAGTAAAATACACACCTACATACTACAAATTGACAAATTCACAGTGAACAGTAAAATACACAACCATTTACCACGAACATTAAAATGCAAAATGTATCATTACAGACTGTAATATGCACAACTAATTACTATAGAAAATAACATATACGACTAACTACCACAGACTGTAAAATACACAACCAATCATTACAGACAGTAAAACATACAACTAATTACTAAAGACAGTGAAATACACAATTAATCATTACAGACAGTAAAATACATAACTAATTACCAAAGACAGTAAAATGCACAATTGATCATTATAGGCAGTAAAATACAAAACTAATTACCACAGACAGTAAAATACAGGACTAATTCGCACAGACAGCAAAATACACAACCAATCAATACAGACAGTAAAATATACAACTAATTATCGGAGACAGTAAAATACACAGTTAATTACCACAAACAGTAAAAAACACTACTAATTACTACAGACAGTAAAATACATAACTAATTACCAAAGACCGTGAAATACACAATTAATCATTACAGACAGTAAAATACATAATTAATTACCACAGACAGTAAAACACGCAATTAATTATTACAGACAGTAGACTACACCAATAATTACCACATACAGTAAATTACACAATTAATAACCACAGCTAGTAAAATACACAATTATGACTCATTCATTCATTCAGTAGCATGTCCTTTGCAGAACCTCGCTGCTATAACAACCTTCTGGAAAACCTCTCGATCATAAGCAAGATGTCCCGCGTCTGATACACCCATCTGGAGATCATCCGCAACATCCTACACCCATCTTCTCTTTGGCCTTCCTCTTCCTCTCTTCCCAGGCATATATCCTTCCAATATTGTTCTCTTCAAACTTTCGTGACGTTTCAAGTGGCCAAAATATTTTGATTTTCTTTGTTTTATCGTCTTTAATAGCCAACCTTCTTTAATATTCAATTCTTTACGTATGGATGCATTTGTTCTTTTCTTTACCCAAGATATTCTTAGAACTCGTCTATAACATTTATATTCAAAGGCGTTTATGCGCTGTTCAGCCTGTTTAGTAAGTGTCCATGTCTCACAGGCGTATGTTGCAATGGGAAAGATGCATGCTCTTGAAAATCTAATTTTTGTAGTTCTGTCTGTCCCACTCCATAATTTATTCAGTTGTTTTAGTCTTTGAAGAGCAATTGATAGTTGCCGTTTAATTTCTGTCATTGTGTCACCATTATTGGTAATCAGTGACCCAAGATATTCAAAATTTTCCACCACCTCCAATGTTTCCCCATTGACGTATATTTCTTTCACCATAGTAGTTTTGTCTGTATGCATTAACTTTGATTTTGCTATATTAAGATATAAGTTGCGATTTTCACTATTCAATTGGGTTGAGACTATTAGGTTTTCTATGCTATTCTGTGTTGTGGATAGTAATACTGTATCATCAGCATTTCGAATCTCTGTATGTCATGACCGCCGATATTTAGGGCTTCATATAGCTTCCTGTTTATATCATCTCTTACATTTCTCATTATATTTTCGAATTACCACACACGGTAAAATACACATTTAATCATTACAGACAGTAAGATACACAACACATTACCACAGACAGTAAAGTACACAATTAATCATTGCAGTTAGTAAAATACACAACTAATTACCACAGACAATAAAATACACAACTAATTACCACAGACATTAAAATATATAATTAATAGAGACAGTAAAATACGCAATTATTTACCACAGACAGTAAAATACACATTTAATTACCACAGACAGTAAAATACACAATTATGACTACAGAAAATATAGTACACACTTAATCATTATAGACAGTAAAATGAATAATTAATCGGTACAGGCAGTAAAATACACAACAAATTACCACAGACAGTAAAATGCACTACTAATGGTTACTTACCGCAGACAGACTAGTATACAATTGATTATGTGGTTGTTTCGGGATTAGTATACAATTAATAATTACAGTCAGTAAAATACACAACTAATTACCTCAGACAATAAAATCTACAACTAATTACCATAGACATTAAAATACATAATTATTAGAGAAGTAAAATACGCAATTATTTACCACAAACAGTAAAATACACACGTAATTACCACAGACAGTAAAATACACAATTACTCATTAGAAACAGTAAAATAAACAATGAATGATTAAAGACAGTAAAATGCACATTTAATTACCACAGACAGTAAAATAAACAATTATGACTACTAATTACTACTAATTCACTAATTACCACAGACCGTAAAATACACAACTAATTACCAAAGAGAGTGAAATACACAATTAATAATTACAGACAGTAAAATACACAAATAATTACCACATTAAGTACACAAATAATTACCACATAAAGTAAATACACAATTATTTACCACAGCTAGTAAAATACACAATTATAACTACAGAAAATAAAATACACAATTAATAATTCCAGACAGTAAAATACATAATTAGTTACTACAGATATTCAATAAAATACACACTTAATCATTACAGACAGTAAAACATACAACTAATTACCGCAGACAGTAACATACACAATTAATAATTATAGACAGTAAAATGCACAAATAAATTACCACACAAAGAAACATACACAATTAATTACCACAGCTTGTAAAATACACAAATTTGACTACAGAAAAAAAAATACACAATTAATTATTACAGACAGTAACATACAAACTAATAACCACAGACAGTAAAATACACAATTAACTTCTACAGCTGGTAAAATACACTATTATGACCTTTTTTTTTTTGCATATTCTATTGATAGGACATCGCTGTCAACATCAGCATTTTACTGCTGTTGTTGATGTCTTGGCAAGTTTGACGTTCAGTAGTTTGCCATTGCTTTCTGATCGACTGGCTCCTATACCGTTTTCGAAAAAACCAGCGCCGCTGTGTTTCGAACCCAACAGATAACTGATAGCTAGCTAGATAACTAACTAACTAATAAACTAACTTACTTACTAACTATTTGATCTGCCAGCAATAAATAAGACTGCTGACCAAAAATCTAACAGGTCACGAAAATAACATAATAAACACAGAATAATCACCAGGCAGACAGGTAAACAGCTGAGGGATATCTGATCATCAGACTACTGCCCTCGTGGTCAACAATTTATGTCTGGGCTAACTGTGTCATCACGGTTTATAAATACGAACAGGTGAGACAGAATAAACTATAGTAACACATGTGACCCTGTATCTTTTGGTTGATCAGATTTTGAAGTGTGATAACCACAACGCTAGAGGTGTCATGGTGCTAGTAGTCAGCCTGGGAGCGGAGTTTATTGTGATAGCGCTTAAACTTCCGGTGCGCTGACTTCAACTTTTCAAATGTGTTCTACATATAAAGTGTAGTGAGACTTTAAAACAACCGTTATATTAGTGTACTAACAAGACAGTATCATAATGACACTCTCTTTCCCTCTATGTGTAATGCACCAACAGCTGAACACTACAGGATCATATTGCAGAACATTTGATGAATACAAAACACAGACAGCTGGATTTATATTTTCATCAACAACTTTGTATACAGCTTTCTTCACGCTTGAGTGATTGCAGACCCGCATCGAGCAGGCACATATACTCTAACTAATGAAGCTGAGTCACCCAGAGCTGCGGGGCTTCTCCCCAGGAACACTATATAGTACTTTATATGAGTTGGTTGACATGATTGAGGAAGTCCATGAAAGAATACTTGGAACAGCGATAGTAGTAGTAGTGGTAGTAGTAGCAGCAGCAGCAGCAGCAGCAGTAGTAGTAGTAGTAGTAGTAGTAGTAGTAGTAGTAGCAGCAGCAGCAGCAGCAGCAGCAGCAGCAGTAGTAGTAGTAGTAGTAGTAGTAGTAGTAGTAGTAGTAGTAGTAGTAGTAGTAGTAGTAGTAGTAGTAGTAGTAGTAGTAGTAGTAGTAATAGTAGCATTATCCGTTGGGGTAATATCAGTACTTGTAGTAGTTGTAGGAGTCGCAGTAATTGCAATACTAGGTGTAGAAGCTGTAGTAGTAGTAGTAGTAGTAGTAGTAGTAGTAGTAGTAGTAGTAGTAGTAGTAGTAGTAGTAGTAGTAGTAGTAGTAGTAGTAGTAGTAGTAGTAGTAGTATTAGTAGTAGTAGTAGTAGCAGCAGCAGCAGCAGCAGCAGCAGCAGCCGCAGCAGCAGTGGCAGAAGTAGTTAAATTAGTATTAGTACCACTAGCAGTAATAGTAGCAGTAGCAGCAGTAGTAAAAGTCAGGTCTTAGTCAGATATGACTGAGCTACCGTGTAACAGTAGACGGTACTACCTGGTTTCTGTTAGCGCCGAACGTTGGGCGGCGCTTACCAAACCCGACACCCCACATTGTGCCAACGGCTTCGGGCGGAAGAGCGCAATTGGGAGGGTACAAGCCTTAC
Source organism: Cepaea hortensis (assembly GCA_963921405.1). Lineage (NCBI taxonomy): Eukaryota > Metazoa > Mollusca > Gastropoda > Stylommatophora > Helicidae > Cepaea > Cepaea hortensis. The sequence goes on from OY992876.1 coordinate 436,565,328, forward strand.
CCTGGTGCGAGGAAATGCAAGCTAAAGACAAAATTGTCATGGCAGGGCAGACCAGGCCCTAAGCCTTGGTTGGCGACTGGTCTAGGATCGAAGCTCCGACAGGCGGACAGTTAGAGCATTGCTTTGCTGATCCGGCAGCTTCTGCAGCTTGTCTTGTTCCAGATGTAGGGGTGTTACCTTTCCTCTGGAGTGAACTAGGCAGGCCGAGAGAGGGATCATGCTGCATGGGCAACACATGATCTCTATATTTTAGCCCAGGCTTTGTGCTATGGAGAGGCAATAACTCCATCCCTGGTCTTAACTGCAGTGAAGAATTCGCTACTGGGAATGATTGAAATTCCAGCAGGAGGAAATGAAAGACTATTATCCCTGCGCTTGGCAACCTCTTGTGGGTTTGCCACCATTATTACTGCATATGCACCGACACTCGATTCCTCTGATGATGTGAAGGATTTGTTCTATGAGGAGTTAGACTCTGTGATCAAGGCAGTTCCAAAATCCGACTACATTTATATGCTCGGTGATTTCAATGCTCGTGTGGGCAAGGACTCGAGTTCATGGCCAGTGTGCCTTGGAAAATACAACATCGGTCGCATGAATGAAAATGGGCAAAGGCTGCTGGAGCATTGCACCAGTAATGACCTATGTATTACAAACTCTTTTTTTAAAACAAAAGAGATGCATAAGGTCACATGGAAACATCCAAGATCCGGCCATTGGCACCAGCTGGACTTCATCATCACACGGAGACAACATCTGAACCATATATCATTGACTCGTAGTTACCACAGTGCTGACTGTGATACGGATCATTCTTTGGTTGTTGCAAGGGTTAGACTGAGACCAAAGAGAATCTACACAGCTAAACACAAATCTAGCCCCAGGATTAATATTATTAACACTCATGATCCTGAAAAGTGCTTTCAGTTTCAACAGCAACTTGAAGACGCTTTCACTGATACACCAGAAAATTGTACAGTAAATGATAAATGGAATAAACTTAAGGAAACTCTTTGTAAAACTGCCGTAAAGGTTTACGGCACTGTGGATCATAAGAGGCAGGACTGGTTTGCGGCCAACAGCGAGACTCTGCAGCCCTTGATTGATAAGAAGAAGAAAGCTCTCTTAAGAAACAAGGAAAGACCAACGCGTAACACTCTGAGTGAGCTAAGGCAAGCTAGGAAGGATGTGCAAAAGGCTGCCAGGCAGTGTGCAAATGATTATTGGATCAAGTTATGTGAGTCCATTCAAATCGCAAGTGATAAGGGAGACATAAGAAGCATGTATGAAGGAATAAAGAAAGCCTGTGGTCCAGTGATCAAAAGAAGTGCACCATTGAAAACCTTGACTGGAGAAGTCATCACTGATAAGAAACAACAGATGGACAGATGGGTAGAGCACTATTTGGAGCTTTACTCAAGTGAGACCAAACTAGCGGATAATGCCCTCAACGCCATAGAGGCTCTACCAACTCTTGACCACCTGGACACACTTCCCACCATAACAGAAGTTAAGTGTGCTATAAATGAACTTGCATCTGGCAAGGCTCCAGGTAAGGATGGGATTCCAATAGAGGTTATCAGGAGTGGGCAAGACACACTCACTATACAGATCCACCAGCTAATAGAGCTATGCTGGCGTGAAGGACAAGTCCCACAGGATTTCAAAGATTCAAGCATCATAACACTGTACAAGAACAAGGGCGATCGGAGCGACTGCAACAACTATAGGGGTATCTCACTTCTGTGTATTGTTGGAAAAGTATTTGCCAGAATTGTTCTGCGCAGACTTCAAGTCCTAGGAGATCAAGTCTACCCCGAATCACAGTGTGGCTTTCGACAGAACCGGTCTACCACTGATATGATATTCTCATTACGACAAATGCAAGAAAAATGCCGTGAACAGAATCAACCACTGTTTATTGCCTTCATCGACCTCACAAAGGCATTTGATTTGGTCAGTCGTGAGGGTCTGTTCAAGGCACTAAAGAAGATTGGCTGCCCACCAACTCTTCTGTCCATTGTGGAATCGTTCCACACAGGCATGAAGGGTATAATCAAGTTTGATGGTGCAACTTCTGAAGAATTTGAAATCAAGAGTGGAGTTAAGCAAGGTTGTGTACTAGCTCCCACCCTCTTTGGAATATACTTTTCACTTCTACTGAAATATGCATTTCGTGATCAGGATGGTGGTATATACATTCACTCACGCTCAGATGGCGGCCTCTACAATGCTCAGAGATTGAAGGCTAAGACCAAAATTAGGAGGGTACTGATCAGAGAGTTGCTTTTTGCAGATGATGCTGCAGTTACGACCCACTCTGAGGAAGAATTGCAATGTCTACTATCTGCATTCTCCAATGCTTGTTCTGAATTTGGTTTAACAATTAGCAAAAAGAAGACACAGATTATGTCACAAGGTGCACATGGGGTACCATCAATCTTTATTGACGACGCCGAACTAGAGATAGTAGACCATTTTACATATCTAGGATCGGTGGTAAATAGCAAATTATCCCTAGATCAGGAAATCAACATCCGGATTGGTAAGGCAGCAACAACAATGAACAGGTTAAGAAAAAGAGTCTGGGAGAACAGGAAGCTTACTGCCAAAACAAAAGTCCTTGTCTATCAAGCCTGTGTCCTTAGTACTCTTCTCTATGGCAGTGAAACCTGGACAACTTACTCACACCAAGAGAACAATTTAAACAGCTTTCATATGCGGTGTCTGCGAAGAATTCTTGGTATTAAGTGGCAAGACAAAATCACAAATACTGAAGTATTGGAAAGATCAGGTTGTGTGACAGTTTATTCCATGCTCAGTCTTCGTAGACTTAGATGGATAGGACATCTTAGGCGGATGGATGATGGTAGAATACCAAAGGATATCTTTTTTGGTGAATTACAGATGGGTAAGAGATCTCAGGGTCGGCCTCTACTACGATACAAAGATGTGTGTAAGCGGGACATGATTGATACAGGCATTGATAATGCACATTGGGAGCAAGTCGCCGCTGAACGTGTTGCATGGAGGGCAAATATCAGAAATGGAATAAAGTCAAAGGAGAAAATTATTGCAGAAAAGTCACACACCAAGCGTTTGAGACGTAAGATGGTGCATGATGGTGGAAATGACCACGTGTTCACATGCACCCACTGTGAACGGACATTTACAGCGCAAATTGGCCTTATCAGTCACACTCGCTACCGCCATAGTTAAAAGTTATTATGCCTTTTTAAAGCACAACCTATCGTCTGTCAAGTCGGCAAGGTGCCAATGTGACAATGTGAGCAGCAGTAGTAGTATTATTAGTTGTAGTAGCAGTAGTAGAAGTATTAGCAGTAGTAGTAGTAGTAGTAGTAATTGTATTAGCAGCAGTAGTATTATTAGCTGTAGCAGCAGTAGTTGCAGTAGTTTCTTCAGCTTTCTTCACGCTTGAGTGATTGCAGACCCGCATCGAGCAGGCACATATACTCTAACTAATGAAGCTGAGTCACCCAGAGCTGCGGGGCTTCTCCCCAGGAACACTATATAGTACTTTATATGAGTTGGTTGACATGATTGAGGAAGTCCATGAAAGAATACTTGGAACAGCGATAGTAGTAGTAGTGGTAGTAGTAGCAGCAGCAGCAGCAGCAGCAGCAGCAGCAGTAGTAGTAGTAGTAGTAGTAGTAGTAGCAGCAGCAGCAGCAGCAGCAGCAGCAGTAGTAGTAGTAGTAGTAGTAGTAGTAGTAGTAGTAGTAGTAGTAGTAGTAGTAGTAGTAGTAGTAGTAGTAGTAGTAGTAGTAGTAGTAGTAGTAGTAGTAGTAGTAGTAGTAGTAATAGTAGCATTATCCGTTGGAGTAATATCAGTACTTGTAGTAGTTGTAGGAGTCGCAGTAATTGCAATACTAGGTGTAGAAGCTGTAGTAGTAGTAGTAGTAGTAGTAGTAGTAGTAGTAGTAGTAGTAGTAGTAGTAGTAGTAGTAGTAGTAGTAGTAGTAGTAGTAGTAGTAGTAGTAGTAGTAGTAGTAGTATTAGTAGTAGTAGTAGTAGCAGCAGCAGCAGCAGCAGCAGCCGCAGCAGCAGTGGCAGAAGTAGTTAAATTAGTATTAGTACCACTAGCAGTAATAGTAGCAGTAGCAGCAGTAGTAGTATTATTAGTTGTAGTAGCAGTAGTAGAAGTATTAGCAGTAGTAGTAGTAGTAGTAATTGTATTAGCAGCAGTAGTATTATTAGCTGTAGCAGCAGTAGTTGCAGTAGTTGTAGTATTAGCAGTAGTTGCAGTATTAGTAGTATTAGCAGTAGTAGTGCCATAGGTTGAATTGTACCTAATGGCATAGTGACGAAAAGTCACCCAGAGGGACGATACAATCGTTGATCGTGACCTACGTGGCGAGCGAGATTGTCACCGGAGCGAACACACGTGATTGCGAAGGTGACAAGGGCATCCAGATTTTAATTCTAGCCGTGGACGTCGTTCCGTGCGGTCGCACCACGTAGAGAAGATGGCTGTGGCTTAACATAATGCCGCCATTTTATTGAGTGTATAGTAGTGTCGTATATATTACGTTGTGGAATATATGATTGTGACAATGTCTACTCTAGAGTGTTGATTATAGATGAAAACATAAACTTGTGTCGAAGTTACATCTATGTCGGTGGGTCGTGTTGTGTTCGATGATATGTTGATGTAGTCTAAAAGGAATGGCAGTGTTCTTCTTCAACAAGGTAGAATGTGGGAGAGTTATCAACGAAGTGTAGATGAAAGTTAAAGTAATACAGCCCGTCTCTCGGGCTAGATGACGAAGTCAAGAGAGAATCAACCACCGTGGCGAATGGGACAGGAGGCAAGAAGTTATAACTAAAATCCCTAGGCATCTGTTAATTTGCCTAAGCCCATCATTCCCACCAGGGCAAGTAGCAGTAGTAGTAGTAGTAGTAGCAGTAGTAGTAATAGCAGTAGTAATAGCAGAAGCAGTAGTAGCTGTATTAGCAATAGTAGTAGTAGTAATAGTAGTAATAGTAGTAATAGTAGTAGCAGTAGCAGTAATAGTAACAGCAGCGGCAGTAGTAGCAGTAGTAGCAGTGCTACTAGTTGTAGTATTACTAGTAGTAGTAGTAGCAGCAGCAGCAGCACTACAGTAGTAGTAGTAGTAGTAGTAGTAGTAGTAGTAGTAGTAGTAGTAGTAGTAGTAGTAGTAGTGGTAGTAGTGGTAGTGGTAGTGGTAGTAGTGGTAGTGGTAGTAGTGGTAGTGGTAGTGGTAGTGGTAGTAGTAATGGTAGTGGTAGTGGTAGTGATAGTGGTAGTGGTAGTGGTAGTGGTAGTTGTAATGGTAGTGGTAGTGGTAGTGGTAGTGGTAATGGTAGTTGTAATGGTAGTGGTAGTGGTAGTGGTAGTGGTAGTAGTAGTAGTAGTAGTAGTAGTAGTAGTAGTAGTAGTAGTAGTAGTAGTAGTAGTAGTAGTAGTAGTAGTTGGTGTTGTTGTTGTTGTTGTTGTTGTTGTTGTTGTTGTTGTTGTTGTTGTTGTTGTTGTTGTTGTTGTTGTTGTGAAAGCGGTCTATATTCCTACATCACCATACATAGTTCCCCTCCTCAGTGCAGATGGAGGAACATTGGTCACCGATAAGAAAGACATCCTTCAACGCTGGGCAGAGCATTTCAGCAACACCTTAAATGCAACTTCCTTCTTCGATGATGAAACCATCAACTACCTTCCGCAAGTGGAAGTAAACAAATCCATTTAGCATGTCTCCAGCGACAAGGCACCTGGTCCTGACTCCATCCCAACAGAGATATACAAGGCAGAAGGCAGATGGTCCGGTCCTAACAGAGCAGCTTCACCAAGTCTTTACAAACATATGGGTGAACAAGACCATGCCACAAGATTTCAAGGAGGCGTCAATAGTCCACCTTTACAAACGTAAAGGAAACCGCCAATCCTGTGACAACCACCGAGGCATCTCCTTGCTTTCAATTGTAGGGAATATACTCGCCAGAATTCTTCTCAATCGCCTCACGGCCTATCTCGATCAAGGTCTTCTTCCTGAGAGTCAATGTAGCTTCAGAAAAGAACGAGGAACAGTTGAAATGACTTTCGCTGCAAGAGAAATGCCAGGAACAGAACTGCGAAATGTTCTCCACTTTCATTGACCTTACCAAGGCTTTTGATATAGTCAGAAGAGAAGGACTGTGGAAGATTATGGCAAAATATGACTGTCCACGAAAAGTTTGTCCAAATAGTGCGGCTATTTTATGATAGTATTCAGGCAAGAGTACGGGAAAATGGTGAACTGTCTGCCCTTTTCTGTCACCAATGGGGTGAAGAAAGGATGTGTCCAGGCACCAACACTGTTCAGCCTCATGTTTAAAGGTATGTTGTCGAAATGCCTTCTAGAACAACGACATTGGATTAGACATCAACTACCGCATGGATGGAAAGTTATTCAATCTCAGAAGGCTGAAAGCTAAAACAAAAATTAACAGCGACACCATCAGAGAGCTCCTGTTTGCTGATGACTGCGCTCTATACGCCAACTCAGAGGCAGACATCCTACACAATGTTTCAGCTTTCTCACATGCCTGTGCCAACTTTGGGCTCAATACCAACTTGGAGAAGACTGTATTATGTACCAGCCAGCTCCAGGGAATATTCACACTGTGCTGAATATCAAAGTCAATGGTCATAGACTAAGTTAGTTAGTTAGTTAGTTAGTCGACAGATCATCCTCATTGCACATCGAACAATTCAGTCCATAAGTGCTCGGATCTCCTCCTCAGTAAATCCCGCAGCGTGTAGCGGCTAATGACACCAGTTCTGTGTTGGTTTATCAGTCTTCATTGGCTACCTGCGTAGTGTTCTTGTTTGGCCACTCCTCTTTTAATTTGCTGTTCTCGCAGTCTAGACATGGTTGTAGATTCACAGTTCTCACTTGGTTCTCGCAAAAGTCTTACTTCTCGTAGAGCATTCAGAATGTCAGCCTGGTCCATGGCGCGTCCGCCCTCCACAGTAGCGTTACCTGCGAGCTTGTCAGCCCGCTTATTCCCTTGTACTCCCGCATGCCCTGGCACGAAGATGAAACTAATCTTTGCCAGCAGAGACAGCAACCAGTCTCTTCGGATTCCCCCCCCCCACCCCATCTCTATCCTCTTGAGTATGCTCATTGAGTCGCTAAGGAAACATACCCTAGTGAATGTTTGTGTCTCGAGCCATGTTATTGCTTTACTTACTGCCATGACTTCCATAGTCAGGCTACTTGTGGTCTCAGAAAAAGCACCAGAGTCCTCCTGGCACGAAGATGAAACTAATCTTTGCCAGCCGAGACCGCTCCAGAGACAGCAACGATTCTCTTCGGATCCCTCCCCCCCCCACCCAATCTCTATCCGCTTGAGCATGCTCATTGAGTCGCTAAGGTAACATGCCCTAGTGAATGTCTGTGTCTCGAGCCATGTTATTGCTTTACTTACTGCCATGACATCCATAGTCAGGCTACTTATGGTCTCAGCAAAAGCACCAGAGTCCTCCTTCACAATTCTCCCTCCGGCCTGAGCCGTAAGGGTCCATGAGCTTCTCACATGTCGGACGACCGACCCATCTGTGTAAATTACAGCATCACCGTCTAGCGAATTCTCGAAAATCAACGCTTGTACTTCCGCCTCCACAGAAGCCGGGTTTTCTTGTCTGCATTTTCTGTCTAGTTGGATGCAAACTGAAAAGGATGTGCAGACATCTGTTGGCACTTGTACCCACTCCTCGCCAGGTTCTAAGTCCTCAAGTGAACACCCTGTTGAAGAATGTCTTCGGCTTGACCCATCCACCACCGTCCTCTTTTTAACCTGCTGCCCTTGACCTTCCTAATTTCACTATGCAGTGGATGTTGTGTGTTTGCGTTAACTCTGAGGTAGGCGCGAGCTCTGCAGACTTGTATTCTGTCTTCAATGGTTGGAAAATCAAGAAGGTAGCGCATCGCGCTGCATGCTGTATCTCTTGTACATCCAAGAATAATGCGCATAGCTTCATTCTGTATCCTTTCCATCCTTTCTATCTGCTTACGTCTGAGAGTCAGGATTGCCATCGCATACTAAACAAACAGACATTACCAGGCCCTCGTATAGAAGACATAGATGGCGCTGCTCACAGTTTGCTGCCGTCATCACTCGCATTACAGCCAACCCCCGCTTGGCCTTTGTTATCACCTGGTCTATGTGCTCATTATAAGAAAGGCTTCGATCAAACCGTATCCCCGGGTAATTCATTGCCTGCGTTCTTTCCACCGTCTCTGAACACAGCATTACAGTTGGTGTTGGAGTGTTGACAATATGATTATTCAACGAGAACCATGTCACTGTTGCCTTTGTTGGGTTGACCATTGCCCCAGCCTCCACATACCAAGTACCTATGCGACTGAGTTTGGTCTGTAGTTCCACAGCAACCTGATCTCTATCCTTACCCTGACGATACACTAAAACATCGTCGGCATATGACAATGTCCTATCAGGTCCAGTGATCTGCTCACTGGTGATTCTCCCAGTGTAGGCGTTGAACAGTACCGGAGATAATGGTGATCCCTGGGGTAGGCCAGGATATATTGTTGTTGGTTCCGGCGTCCAACTGCCACATCTAAATACTACTTTCCGTTGGAAGAGGGCTGCAGCGATAAAACTAAGGAGGAATGGACTTATTTTGAGTTCAAGTAGCTGAAGCATTAAAAAACCCAATGGTACTCTGTTGTACGCGTCCTCACGATCAATAGCTGCAGCAAAGGTTTCAATGCCTGAGTGGAAACCTTCATAGACATATTGGGCAAAAACTGCTGCATTGGTCCAGGTTTCTCTTTTTGGACGGTGCCCTCCCAGGGTAGGTGGGAAAACCCCTTGCCTCTCTAGCTGGCTTGATATTTTCTTGGCAATTACCTTCTCCAGCCTATTGTATTCTGCATGGTTATAACTCTATATCCCTGAATTTTTGTGTGGTCTTTGCCAGGCTTCGGCAAGGGAATCAGATAGCTGTGTAACCACTTCTCCTTGATGCTAGCACTCCCTATACTGTTATTGTACATGTCTGCTAGTTCCTCTAGCTCGTTGTCGGTACACCTGTTGATGTCGTCGTATCTTATGCCATCTGGCCCTGGAGCGCTGTTTTTTGATCGTCGAAGCACAGCCTAGATTTCTTTCACTGTCCCTGTGTCTTCATCCGAAGTGTTCTGGGCCTTGCACCTGTCTGAGGTGACCTCCTTGGCAAGGTTTCGGCCTCTCATGTCTGTATGGTTGCTCTGCTCTAGATGGCGTTCAAAGAGGGCTTTGCCCTTGTCCTCGTCAGTCCTCTGCCAGTTTAGGTCAGCACCTAGGAAGTCAGAAATGCTCTTATTCTTGACTATCCCGCTCATGCTTTTATGAAGTCGCCAAAACAATTTTAGTGACTTGTCTGTGCTTACTCTTTGACACACCTCTGCCCATTTTTCACTTTTAACCACCTTGACCAGTTTTTTTAAATAGCTTATTTTTGTGTGAATCTCTCTTTCTAAGTGCATGCAGGAACTAGGATGACCAGCTCTGTTCTTCTTGGCATTTTGCCATCTCCTTACAGCAGTACGCTTATCCACCCACGCCTTCTCCACCTCAAGATTCCACCACGGTGGCTGCTCCCAGTTTTTTTCCTGCTCTGAGGCTTCCTGCGCTTACTCACCACATCTTGCCCTGAAATGTCATACTGGAAAGTCTTTACCTTTAGCTTGTGCTGCCTGGTTCTGCCTTTCTCCACCAATATGCTGCAAGGGTGGTGGTCGCTGCCATGGTGTCCTAGGACACCCCATCTACACACTGTAGTGAGTAAAGGTGAAACCAGCGCCAGATCAATAGCACTGTCCTCATCGCCCGGACGGCTTGCTGTCCTGGTGACACAGCCACTGTTGACACAAACCAGGTCAATGGTTTCAAGTGCAGTCTCGATCTCCTCCCCCTGTGTGTTGGAGGAAATGTTTACCCATGATCTGCCTTTAGCGTTGAAATCACCACAGAAAATAACATTTCTCTCGTGACCTAATGTAATAGACTAACTAATAGACTAAGTGTTGTGGACAGATTCACCTATCTGAAACGTCGCCTCCCATTACCAACGGTGAAGCGATTAGATGGATTACTCAAGCTGAAGTGTAAAATATCGGTTCAGGATTGTCGATTGAGATTTCTCGAGGAATGCCTAAAGACGGGAATATTACCTCACCGATCTCTCAGGGCGGACAGAATATGTCCAACAAGAAAAAACCTGAGACGACTGACAAAAAAACAGATAGAAGAAACCCAGTCTAAGCTGACCAACCTCAAGGGAACACACAGTTCTGCCTACTACGCCACCAAAGAATTGAGCTTGTATGGCTACTTGAAGTTCACTAAATTCTGCACAGAAACAGTGTACATGGTGAAAATCGCAGAGAATGTTCGCCTCAACAAATCACTGAGCACTGAAAAGGTAACAACGTCAGTACTAGACAACCCAGAGAAGTATGTGAGTAACTTATCGTCGCATGTACTCAACAACATTGAAACGGAGGCCCTTGAATACGGATTAAAACTCTGCATAAAGCCCAAACTTATTAACCGTGTTGAGTCGCAAGCACAGTTTGAAATGTTGTTTGATCAAGCCTCCAAGTTATCACCTACTTCTGCTGAGTCGGTCGGGTGGCTGAAGGCCAAACTGGTAGATTTAGAACACCAGTGTCGCACAACACCCTCTAAACAGACATGTCCGCTGACCAACGAACACCTTACTGCTTTAAAAGCATTAAAGTTTAACAAAACCCTCGTAATATTGAAACCTGACAAAGGGAATTGTGTAGTACTGATGGACATGTCAGATTACCAGAGAAAAATGGAAGAAATATTATCAGATGAATTTAAATTCAGGGTACATCAAAAAATCAACAAGTCGGAGGACCTGGTTGCAAAAATGAGGAAAGCGATCCAGTCACTTGTGAATGCGGGACTCATCAGTGAGGCCACTGCAAAAATGCTCACACCGCGTGGCTCGCTAACACCTCAGATGTACGGTCTACCCAAGCTTCACAAGCCCGGCCTCCCACTAAGACCGATCCTTTCCATGGTTAACTCTGAACAACACCGAATG
>OY992876.1:436598928-436786102 GCA_963921405.1 Cepaea hortensis
AAATAAGGTAAGAAATATAGTCCTTCTACTTTCCTGTTAATTTACAAATTATTTACCCCGTGCCTCTGTAAATTCTCTGTCTTTACAAATATTACACATTGCACCCCTCTCGGGATTCTCCGTGGTGAAGTGGTCAAGCCGTCTGACTCGGGCTCCGAAAGTTGTATGTTCGATTCCGGGCCACGTCCTTCATTTCAAGAGGGCATTTTTTTTCGGAGACTCCCGAGGGTCGTCGCTGGAGCTACGGAGTTCGTGCTTTGTGCGACGCTTTCCGCGCTGCGGAAAGAAACTGAGCCATATGGGATAAAAACCCGGTGCAATGCAGCCGACCCTGTCGATTGTAAGCTACTTCTTTCATTGCACCCACTCCCATACGAATCCGGATACGCCTGTGTGTGTCATCTGAATTTGCAGGTCCCCATTACCGTAAACAATACTTTTTTTAGCGAGAAATCACTAGTTGTTCAGCAAAACATCAAAGGAATGTCGCCGCTTTCAATGATTTAAGTTGTTTTTGGACCTATCAAAGACATATTCCTTGGGTGGGGTAAATATAAGACGGCTGGACAAATTTCAAAACGATCCAACAGACAGTTTTCAAAATAATTGATCGTGAATGAAGGCATTCAAATCGGAACATACTATAACCAGCCACCTTAATTTAAAAATGGTTGAAAGAATCATGCGTGAAGGCCCGTCCTACACTCTGCTCTTCCAATCTCTCTCGTGTTATAGGTTATTTCACCCTGACATGAGTGCTTCCGGTTTCAAGATGGCGACGGACGGTCGTGTTGTTTTGTGTTCGTTAACTTTTTCGCGTAGGGGATGGATTTATTCATCTCTTGCGTGTAATTGGTGTGCCAGGATGTAAAACCAGGAGTTTCTACTCAAGATCTGCGCGGGTGCTACGGAGTTCGTGCATCGAGCGAAGCCTTCCTTGAGTGAATTTTCAGCAGCGTGTGTGGTTCTCAGCAGTCTGTGTTTACGTTTTTTCAACATGGCGGAACAACGTGTGTTTTCCGAGGGTTCAGCAGTCAACATAACGAAGCGGCGTGGTAGCCGCGCAGGGAGGAAGAAACAAGGTAAGCGCGGTGGTTTGAGACGTTTTAGACTCAAGTGTCACCGTCTAGGACTCAGGAACATCCGTATTCTATATTGGAACTGTGCCAGTGTAAAACAACGGGGCTCTATTTTAGAAACCCTAGTTTACAGGAACGACATTGTAGCACTCCAGGAGACGAGACTGGGCGATCAGCCACTCCGAATTGCCGGCTTCAAATGTTTCTACAACAGACGACATCTGGGAACGGCGATTCTCGTTCGCGACAGCATGGTGGCGTCAGAGCTAGACATGTCCAGTTGGGACAGTGACGATATACAAATACAGGCGTTGAGAGTTCATTACAGTATACCATTCGTGTTGGTTAATGTATATGCCCACAATGCGAGTGTGGACGCACAGAAGTGGCAGTGCTTAAGTGGCATATTAGGCCACGAGAGAAATGTTATTTTCTGTGGTGACTTCAACGCTAAAGGCAGATCATGGGGAAACATTTCCTCCAATACACAAGGGGAGGAGCTCGAGACTGCACTGGAAACCATCGACCTGGTTTGTATCAACAGTGGCTGTGTCACCAGGACAGCAAGCCGTCCAGGCGATGAGGACAGTGCTATTGATCTGGCGCTAGTTTCACCTTTACTCACTACAGTGTGTAGATGGGGTGTCCTAGGACACCATGGCAGCGACCACCACCCTTGCAGCATATTGGTGGAGAAAGGCAGAACCAGGCAGCACAAGCTAAAGGTAAAGACGTTCCAGTATGACAGTACAGGGCAAGATGTGGTGAGTAAAATAAGACGTGACAAGCGCAGAACGTTTCAGGGCAGGAAAAAAAGCTGGGAGCAGCCACCGTGGTGGAGTTTCGAGGTGGAGAAGGCTTGGGTGGATAAGCGTAGTGCTGTAAGGAGATGGCAAAATGCCAAGAAGAACAGAGCTGGTCATCCTAGTTCCTGCTTGCACTTAGAAAGAGAGATGCACACAAAAGTAAGCTATTTCAAAAAACTGGTCAAGGTGGTTAAAAGCGAAAAATGGGCAGAGGTGTGTCAAAGAGTAAGCACAGACAAGTCACTGAAATTGTTCTGGCGACTACATAAAAGCATGAGTGGTGTAGTCAAGAATAAGAGCATTTCTGACTTCCAAGGTGCTGACCTCATCTGGCAGAGGACTGACGAGGACAAGGGCAAAGCCCTCTTTGAACGCCATCTAGAGCAGAGCAACCAGACAGACATGGGAGGTCGAAATCTGGCCAAGGAGGTCACCTCAGACAGATGCAAGGCCCAGAACACTTCGGATGAAGACACAGTGACAGTGAAAGAAATCAAGGCTGTGCTTCGACGATCAAAAAACAGTGCTCCAGGTCCTGATGGCATAAGATACGACGACATAAATAGGTGTACCGACAATGAGCTAGAGAAACTAGCAGACATGTACAACAACAGTATAGGGAGTGCTAGCATCAAGGAGGAATGGTTACACAGCTATCTGATTCCCTTACCGAAGCCTGACAAAGACCACAAAAAAATTCAAGGATATCGAATTATAACCATGCAGAATACAATAGGCAAGCTGCTGGAGAAGGTAATTGCCAGGAAAATATCAAGCCAACTAGAGAGGCAAGGTGTTTTCCCACCTACCCTGGGTGGGTACCGTCCAAAAAGAGAAACCTGGACCAATGCAGCAGTCTTTGCCCATGATGTCTATGAAGGTTTCCACTCAGGCACTGAAACCGTTGCTGCAGCGATTGATCTTGAGGACGCATACAACAGAGTACCACTGGAATTTTTAATGTTTCAGCTTCTTGAACTAAACGTAAGTCCATTCCTCCTTAGTTGGATCGCTGCAGCCCTCTTCCAACGGAAAGTAGTTTTTAGATGTGGCAGTTGGACTTCGGAACCAACAACAATATATCCTGGCCTACCACAGGGATCACCATTATCTCCGGTACTGTTCAACGCCTACACAGTGAGAATCACCAGTGAGCAGATCACTGGACCTGGCAGGACATTGTCATATGCCGATGATGTTTTAGTGTATCGTCAGGGTAAGGATAGAGAGGAGGTTGCTGGGGAACTACAAACCGAACTCAATCGCATAAGTACTTGGTGTGATGAAGCTGGGGCAATGGTCAACCCAACAAAGGCAACAGTGACTTGGTTCTCGTTGAATAATCATATTGTCAACAATCCAACACCAACTGTAATGCTGTGTTCAGAGACGGTGGAAAGAACGCAGGCAATGAAGTACCTGGGGATACGGTTTGATCGAAGCCTTGCTTACAATGTGCACATAGACCAGGTGATAACAAAGGCCAAGCGGGGTTTGGCAGCGATGCGGGTGATGGCGGGAGCAAACTGTGAGCAGTGCCATCTATGTCTTCTGTACGAGGGGCTGGTCATGTCTGTTTTGGAGTATGCAATGGCAATCTTGACTCTCAGCCATAAGCAGATAGAAAGGATGGAAAGGATACAGAATGAAGCTATGCGCATTATTCTTGGATGTACAAGAAATACAGCATGCAGGGCGATGCGCTACCTTCTTGATTTTCCAACCATTGAAGAGAGAATACAAGTTTGCAGGGCACGCGCCTACCTCAGAATTAACGCAAACACACAACATCCACTGCATAGTGAAATTAGGAAGGTGAAGGGCAGCAGGTTAAAAAGAGGACGGTCGTGGATGGGTCAAGCCGAAGACATTCTTCAACAGGTGTGTTCACTTGAGGACTTAGAACCTGGCGAGGAGTGGGTACAAGTGCCAACAGACTTCTGCACATCCTTTTCAGTTTGCATCCAACTAGATAGAAAATGCAGACAAGAAAATCCGGCTGCTGTTGAGGCTGAAGTACAAGCGTTGATTTTCGAGAATTCGCTAGACGGTGACGCGGTCATCTACACAGATGGGTCGGTCGTCCGACATGTGAGAAGCTCATGGGCCTTTACAGCTCGGGCCGGAGGGAGAATTGTGAAGGAGGACTCTGGTGCTTTCACTGAAACCACAAGTTAGCTGACCATGGAAGTCATGGCAGTAAGTAAAGCAATAACATGGCTCGAGACACAGACATTCACCAGGGCTTGTTTCCTTAGCGACTCAATGAACATGATCAAGAGGATACAGGAGGAGTCGATCCGAAGAGAATGGTTGCTGCCTCTGAAGCGGTCTCGGCTGGCAAAGATTAGTTTCATCTTCGTGCCAGGGCATGCGGGAGTACAAGGAAATGAGCGGGCTGACAAGCTCGCAGGTGAGGCTACTGTGGAGGGCGGACGCGCCATGGACCAGGCTGACATTCTGAATGCTCTACGTGATGTGAGACTTTTGCGAGAACCAAGTGATGACTGTGAATCTACAACAATGGCCAGACTGCTAGAGCAGCAAATTAAAAGAGGGGTGGCCAAACAAGAACACTACGCAGGAAGCCAAAGAAGATTGATAAACCAACACAGAACTGGCGTCGTTAGCCGCTACACGCTGTGGGATTTGCTGAGGAGGGGATCCGAGCACTTATGGACTGAATGGTTCGATGTGCAACGAGGATGATCTGTCGACTAACTAACTAACCCTGACATCACTTATTATATTTCATTTAAAAAACGACACTGAAATGATCTCTGCAAAATAACAGAATCGAAATGTGCAAGTAAATCACGCAGGCAAACTCAACAGATAGGGAAGCACAAGAATAGGTCTCTCATTTAAATAAGATTCATCCAAATAATGCCTACAACACAAACTCGCATCTGCAAATTTATAATAGCTCACACCATAAGTAGTATATGTATTGCCTTGTAGCCTAACTACTCGAGCATTCATCCGGTGTGCCACGCACCATTTCTTCACCATCTGTTCTTACCACGAGTGAGTGTCAAGCGCGCGCACGCACACCCACCCACACACACACACACACACACACACACACACACACTCACTCACTCACACAACAGACATTAAACTAATAAACAACCCAACCACATTGGACAACAAGTCGTACACCGCTAATTAGTGTACTGTCATAAGTACCCTCATATCATAAATATTAGCCTGTTATTGTAGACTTCGACTAAATCACGAGTTGATGTATTACTTTAAATACACGTTAAAAAAAAACACTGATGGCAGAGTGGTATCTGGGTTCACTTAGTGAGGGGGAGTTGAAATGGATGTATGGGACACAGTGGAGTTCAGACAGAGAGGGAGTTGTAATGAATGTATGTAACACAGGGGAGATCAGACAGAGGGGGAGTTGTAATGGATGTATGTAATACAGGGGAGATCAGACATCCGTGAGGGGTCACAAGTCACGTCGGTATACTGTGAGAAGAGGGAACGTTACTCATAGTTTTAAAGGGACATCTTGAGACAAAAATTGTATATGGTGTTCGTGTAGCTGTATGGTTCCTCCTTTCTGTACTGTTCATTGAGTTATTATATATATATTCGTAAGCGATGGTGATCATGTGGCTGTGTTACACGATATTCCAAGTTCTTAATGATGCGTGTAAGTGATGGTAATCAAGCGGTAGTGGCAGTGGTAGGTGTTGTTACAAGTTCTTAGAGATGCGTTTAATTGATGATAATTTAGTGGCACTGGTAGGTGTTGTTACAGGTTCATCGAGATGCGTGTAAGGGATGGTAATTTAGTGGCAGTGATACTTGCTGTTACAATTTTTAGAGATGTGTGCAAGTGATGGTAGTTTAGTGGTTCCTGCTGTTACAGGTTTCTAGAGATATGTGTAATGATGGTAATTTAGTGGTAGTGGTAGTTGCTTTTACAGGTTCTTAGGGATGTGTGTAAGGGATGATGATTTAGTGGTAGTGGTAGTTGCTTTTACAGATTCTTAGAGATGTGTGTAAGTGATGGTAATTTAGTGGTAGTGGTACTTGGCTGACGACCAAGCACTAATAGCAAAATCAGAAGCTGAATTACAAGACCACATGAATAGTCTAAACGAAATGTATAGGGAACATAACATGAAAATTAACTAAATAACACAGAGGTACTGACTATAACTAAAGAAGAAAAAGCAACAACGATTTACCTAAACGAACATTCCTTGAAACAAGTAAAGAGTTTCAAGTACGTAGGAAGTATAATATCATCAAATGGCAAATCAGAGGACGAGATCGAAAATAGATGCAACAAAGCAAACCAGCTCATTGGACAAATGGCACCAATACTAAAAAAACAAACATGTATTAATAACTACTAAGAAAGCACTTTACAACACACGCTTCCTACCAACTCTATGTTGCCAATGCTAAACCTGGACTATGACAGAAAAAGAGAAAAGAAAAATCACAACAACAGAAATGAGATTCCTGAGAAGAATACTCAATGTATCAAGAAGAGATAAGATCAAAAATGAAGAAATCAGGACTAAAGTGGGGGTTACAGCTGCACTAGATTTTATTAGAAAGCAGTAAGTCAGATGGTTTGACCATGCAAGTAGGTTACCAACTAACAGTATACCACAACAAGCAATTATGTACAGAACAGAGGGAAACAGAGGAAGAGATCGACCACGTAAACGATGGACGCAGGGAATAACAGAGTCCATGGGAATATCGATACATGAAGCCTATAAGCGGGTACTCTCCCGCTGTTTATACTTCACCTCGACACCGCAAGGTACAAGAGGAACATGATGAGATGAGATGGGTACTTGCTGTTACAGATTCTGTGAGATGCGTGTAAGTAATGGTAAATTAGTGGTAGTGGTACTTGCTCTTACGGATTCTTAGAGATGTGTGTAAGTGATGGTAATTTAGTGGTAGTGGTAGTTGCTGTTACAGGTTCTGTGAGATGCGTGTAAAGTAATGGTAAATTAGTGGTAATGGTACTTGCTGTTACAGGTTCTGTGAGATGCGTGAAAAGTAATGGCAAATTAGTGGTAGTGGTACTTGCTCTTGCGGATTCTTAGAGATGCGTGTAAGTGATGGTAATCTAGTGGTATTAGTAGAGGTATGCGTTGTTACATGATTCTTATAGACGCCCTCTTCTTCACCATCTGTTCTCACCGCGAGTGGGCGTCACGCACACACACACACACATACACACACATACATCACACACACACACACACACACACACACACACACACACACACACACACCACTGAAGACATAAAACTAATAAACACTTCATCTACATTGGGTTACAAGTTGTACACCGCTAATTATTGCTGGTGGGCGATTCGGAAGTAATCAGGCTGCCATACAAAGGTATGATTGCTGGTCGTTCAGAAAGTACTAGAGAACTACTGAACGTAAACTTGCCAAGAAATCACAAATAACAAAATCCTTCTGGGATTGAATGCAATGTCCCGTGAAGTATATGCACCAAAAATGTTTAAACAAACCGACTGCTCTCTATCAGCATCATGATGTGCCATGCTGATAGGCGTGGGGGCGCCCATTGTTTCGCCATCTTACACGATTACCAGAGTCGTGGATCAGCTCTTGTTCTTGTCCGGACCATACCACGTGGTCAAGGCATTCAGATATTTACGTCTCTGCCTTCCCCTTGTTCTTTTCCCCTCAGTAGTGCCAGCTGCCACCAAGTTCTCCAGTTTATTTCTTCTCATAATATGCCCCAAAAAATGTTGACTGTCTACATCTAATTTCTCTAATCAGTCTCATCATGTTCCTCTTGTACCTTGCGGTGTCGAGGTAAAGTATAAACTTCGTGAGAGTGCCCGGTTATGGGCTTCGTATATCGACATTCCCATGGATTCTGTTATTCCCTCCGTCCAACGTTTACGTGGTCGGCCTCTTCCTCTGTTTCCATCTGGTCTGTACATCATTGCTTGTTGTGGCATGCTGTTTACTGGTAGCCTACTTGCATGGCCAAACCATTTGACCTGCTGCTTTCTAATAAAATCTAGAGCAGCTTTAACCCCCACTTTAGTCCTGATTTCTTCATTTCTGATCTTATCTCTTCTTGATACGTTGAGTATTCTTCTCGGGAACCTCATTTCTGTTGTTGTGATTTTTCTTTTCTCTTTTTCTGTCATTGTCCAGGTTTGGCATTGGTAGCATAGAGTTGGTAGGAAGATTGTGTTGTAAAGTGCTTTCTTAGTAGTTATTGATACATGTTTGTTCTTTAGTATTGGTGCCATTTGTCCAATGAGTTGATTTGCCTTATTGCACCTATTTTCGATCTCGTCTTCTGATCTGCCATTTGATGATATTATACTTCCTAGGTACTTGAAGCTCTTTACTTGTTTCAAGGGATGTTCGTTTAGGTGAATTGTTGCTGTTTGTTCTTCTTTAGTTATAGTCATTACCTCTGTTTTGCTTGTGCTAATTTTCATGTTATGTTCCCTACACATTTCGTTTAGACTATTCATGTGGTCTTGTAATTCAGCTTCTGATTTTGCTATTAGTGCTTGGTCGTCTGCAAACAGGAGTTCTCTAATGGTTAGATTTGCAGATGGTTCTTCTTCTGTGTTCTCGTCATGCGGTATTCTTGCTGTCTCTGCTTGGCTGGTTTCTTTACATATGTTGTCTATATATGTTATGAACAAGAGAGGGGACAGGACACAACCCTATCGTACTCCAAATCTTATGGTGAAGGGTTCTGAGTGTTCTCCAGTTGCTCTCACTATGCATTCACTGTTGTTGTATAAACTTCTAAATAGGTTTGTTAGATGTGTACTCACTCCATATTGTTTAAGGATTTCCCACAGCTTGTTTCTATCTACCCTATCAAATGCCTTTTCTTGGTCGACAAAGGCTAAGTAGAGTGTTTCATTGAATTCAATTGATTTTTCTATAAGTTGTCTAAGAGCAAAAATGGCGTCTGTGCATCCTTTGTTTTTCCTAAATCCAAGCTGCGTTTCGCTTAGCTGGGGTTCTAAAGTAGTTCGTAATCTTTTTTCAAGAATTTTGCAAAATATTTTCCCAGTATGACTCAACAGTGAAATGCCTCTGTATTGTGTGCAATCTCTTTTGCTGCCTTTGTTTTTCCAAATTGGGATAATTATGGCGTTTCCCCAGTCTCGTGGTGTCTGTTGTTCTACCCAAACATGGTTGAATAGTCTATGTAGCCAAGCTGTTCCTACTTCCCTTGCTGCTTTAATTAGTTCATTTGGTATTTCATCCTGTCCTGGTGATTTGTTTAATGGGGCTAATCTGATGGCTTCTATAATTTCTTCTTTTAGTATGTCTGGTTCTAGTTCCTCGGTGACATCTGTGTAGGTCTCTTGAATTCCTGTGACATCTGATGGGATGTTGAGAAGTTGTTCGAAATACTGCTTCCATCTTATTAGGATCTGTTTTTGTTCACTTATTGGTTCTCCATTTTCGCTGTTAATTATTTCAGTTGGGTCAAAGGGTTCTCCTCTGGTTCGCATTGCACTTATCTTTTTGTAGAAGTTTCTGGTTGCCTCCTGGTAGTTTTTATTTAGGGCTTCTCCATACTCTTCCCAGTCTTTTTGTTTTTCCCTCTTTACTATTCTACTCACATGTCTTCTCGCTATTCTGTATTCTCTGTAATCACATTCCTGTTTGCTCTTCAACCACTTTTTATATTTTTCCTTTTTTTCTTTTACCGCTTTCTTTACTTCTGCGTTCCACCAACTTGTTATTTTCTTTATCCGTGTTTTGCGTTTTTTCGTGGTTCCGCATGTTATTTTTGCAGTATTTAAAATGCTTGATTTGAACAATTCCCATTCTTCTTCCACTGTTTTTCTTTCCGTAGGTAATTTTACAAAGAGTTCAGTTAGTTCTTTCTCATAATTTTCCCTTACTGCCTCGTCTTTAAGGTTTTTTAAGTTTACTGATTCGCATGGCATGTATTTTCTTGCTCTTTGTTTTCTTCTTCTAATGGTTCTTATTGTGGCAACGACTGCTTTATGATCTGTGTTTATACTGAAATTGGGCACTGCTCTTGCATCTAATATATTTCTCTTTCTGTTATTTCTTGTTAATATAAAATCAATTTGGCTTTTAGTATCTAGATTGTTCCGTTTATACCAGGTGTATACTTGCGAATCTTTGTGTTTATAGAATGTGTTTGTTATATAGAGGTCGTGTTGGCTGCAAAGCTCTATTAGTCTACTTCCGTTATCATTCCTTTCATTTTGCTGATCTCCAAATGCTCCCAGGTGTTTTTCTATTTTTTATAGTCTTGCATTGAAGTCTCCCATAACTATGATGTTGTCCTGCTTATCTATTTTATTTAGCACATCATGTATGTCTTCGTAGAAGTCCTCGCATTCTTGCTCATTATTGTTTGCATTACATGGTGCGTATATCTGTACATATGTTGTGATTGTTTGTTCTTTTATTCTCACTGTTATGATTCTTTCTGATATATATTTTATTTCTAGTATTCCTCTTCCTAGCCGTGGTTCGATGACTATTCCCACACCGTGTCTTGCCCTTTCTTGCTGTTCTACTCCAGAGTCAACAAACGTGTAACTGCGGTGGAGCTCCTTGCATCCTTTCCCTTTTGTTCTGGTGTCCGCTATTCCCATCAGACCAATATTCCTCTTCTCCATTGTTTCTATAAGCTCTTCTTCTTTACTATTGAAACCACAGACGTTCATTGTGCCTATTTTTTGAATCGCTGATCTATCTCGTAGTCCATTAACATTGCCGGGTCGATAGCCGTTTGGGTCAGTCCGTTTATACTTCTTAGTTTTTCTACGAGCAGTATGAAGATCCCCTGCCGGCTTGCTAGGCCAGTCGCAGGTTTAGGACACTAATCTGACCACAGGGAGTCCATCCCCTATGGCGAGCCATAGCCCCGTTAGCCCATGACCTCGCGGTCATGGTTGCCCGGTCTGCACCACGTGGAGGTGGGGGTTGACTTGTGTAGTCTGCGGGTCATCGACAGGCTACTAATTTTCGCTCTTCACCCCTCCTGGGAGAGGCTAGCCGATCCTAACCCTGCTGGCTGCAGGGCCAGGCGCATTCCACACCTTACAGACCCTCTAATCAGTTTAAGGTTTAAATTTGCTTTTTGTAGGACTTGTTCAGTGTTTTTTTTTTTCTGTCTGTCCTTGGTATGCTGCTGGCTAGAAGTTCTGTAGAGAAGTGACCTAAATACCACTGGCACCTTGTCGTCTTGACAGACGATAGTTTGTTACACTGTGCTTCTAACAAGGCACGACCGCTGCAACCCATGGGGGGTAGCGAATGCTATACCTCTACATGGCACAAAACCAGGGCTGAATTGTAGAGACTGTGTATTGCCCATGCAGCATGATCCGTCTCTTGTCGTGTCTAGTTTATTCCAGAGGAAAGGTAACATCAATACGTCTGGAACAAGACCAGCTGCAGAAGCTTACGGATCAGCAAAGCAATGCTCTAATTGTCCGCCTGTCGGAGCTTCAATCCTAGACCAGTTGCCGACAAAGGCTTAGGGTTTAGTCTGTTATGCCATGACGTGTAATCTATAGACTGCATTTTCTCGCTCTAGCATAAGGCGTGCACCCTCCAAGTTGCTCTCCCCCACCCGAAGCTGTTGGCACAATGTGGGGTGTTGGGTTTGGTGAGCGCCGCCCAAACTTCGTCGCTAACAAAAAGCAGGTAGAACCGTCTGCAGTTTTAGGGTAGCTAAGTCGCATCTGACTAAGACCTGACGATTCGACAAATACCACGTGTTATCATTATCACAATATGTCATGTAGATAACTATGTGCAATAACGATTCGCCATCTCACTCGATGACGTCTCCAACCAGCGCTGTGTTCTAGTCCTGATAATGCTGTTTGTCGTACCCACCCAGGTATTTATCTGTTTGTCTCCACCTTACTCTTTTCGCATGGCGGTTGCCAGTTGTTATTATGTTTTAGAGTTTTATTTTTCATCATAACATGTCCAAAATAACTTGAGGTATACATCTAATTTCTCTAATCAGTTTCACGTTTTCATCTGCTTCATATAGACTGCCTCATTTGTGTGTGTGTTGTTTTCTTTAAACTTTTCATGGAATGATTTGATAAAGAAGAATAGTTAGTTAGTCGTTAGTTAGTCGAGGTTCCAAAATCACGGCACAGGGTCGCCCATTATGCTCCGTTCCTGTGCTCGTCAATATCACACAAATTGCTCCTCACTGCCCCATGTGAAAATTGGAACAGACAGGAGTCTCGACAAACCAACAGCCAGCACAGGTAAACTATGCATAATACAAGAAGTCTTAAGATAATATGCATGTTGACAGATCTCTTGGTAAATCTTCTCTTTTCACAAATACAGGAACGGGGAAGAGAGTAGGCATGATGGCATTTCTTTCTGTCTTTTCTTGTTACGTCAACAGATAGCCTGAATGACGTCACCACAGGTCAAACGATTACTGGCCCTGGTGCTGCCTTACTGTCGCATCTACAGAAATATCAGTTGCTCCTGAACCTTTGAGACCACGACACTAGCAGAACCAATAAAGTTTGGGGTATTAATCGGCACTCATAGAAGAAAAGTAATGAAGTAACGATTCGAGAGCAGGCTAAACATATAAATAATTAACCAGATAACCACATCGCAACGCGGATCTTATGTCTCTAAATAACTGTAATTCGAAGCTCGGCCACATAGAAACCCGTCGATGTACATGTGTTCTGTAAGTGCCATGTGGGGCTGACAGGTTCGAATACGGGGGGGGGGGGGGGGGCTGGAACTTGTTGTATTGTGTGGCCTCTGATCTTTATTTTTGCCCTTTACTCCTATGAGTACCAATCTATCACTACCTGTGAATGTATTTCCCACCACGTGATCTAGATTCTCTGAAAGAGGCTAGTGAAAGTGGAAGATTGTACACAACTACAAGAAAGAGACCGTGTTATGTGGTCATATCTTATCAACAAAGACATCGGAGAACATCGTGACAACAAATGAATCAGAGAACATCGTGACAACAAGGACATCGAAGAACATCGTGACTACAAGGACATCGGAGAACATCGTGACAACAAGGAGATCGGAGAACATCGTGACGACAAAGACAGCAGAGAACATCGTGACAACAAGGACATCGGAGAGCATCGTGACAAAAGGGCATCGGAAAACATTGTGACGACAAAGGCATCGGAGAACATCGTGACGACAAATACATCGGAGAACATCCTGAAGACAAAGGCATCGGAGAACATCGTGACTACAAAATTATTGGAGAACATCGTGGCAACAAAAGTATCAGAGAACATTGTGACAACAGTGGTATCAGAGAACATCGTGACAATAAAGGTATCAGAAAACATCGTGAAAACAAAGCTATCAGAGAACATCGTGACACCAAAGACATCGGAGAACATCGTGACGATAAAGGAATCGGAGAACATCGTGAAAACAATGGCTTCGGAGAACATCTTGGCGACAAAGACATCGAAGAATAGTGACGAAAAGACATCGGAGAACATCGTTACAACAAAGTCATCAGAGAACATCAAAACAACAAAGTCATCAGAGACCATCGTGACAACAAAGGCATCGGAGAACATCGTGACAGCAAAGACATCGAAGAATATCGAGACGACAAAGATCACTGATTGAAGCTGCAGGTACAGACAGAGAGAAATGATGCTGGATGAATAAACGGAAGAATAGCATGAACTGAATTGATCCCAAGCATCAGTGACCAAGATCAGTGGAAGGGCATGGACACCAGCGCCGTCTGGCAGCACACATGATAGTTATGATATTTTATTGATTAGAGCCTTTGTGTGATCAGCTGGACTCCAGCTTCCTTGCCCACCAGATAATTGTTGGTGTCCGACTGATAAAACTAGACCGACCCCCGAGGTACAATCCATTGATAGTCACCAAAAGCGTTGATCGTTTAAGACGTGTTCAGCCACAACAAGGATACAGATAATTAACCTTCATATTTTCATGTAGTGTTTTTCATGTAGTTGTGTCAGTTTGTGTTTGTTTATTCTGTTCTGACAAAGGCTTGAGTCGCAACGTCCATTTTGTTTCTTATGATCGTGTTGTAGTAAAGCTCACAATCTTCTTCTCGTTTTTTTTCCCCCTTTTGGTTTGGTGATTCATTCATTGCCCCGAAGTTCAAGCACACGAAAACTTCCTACCTAAAGGGAGTTTTGAAAACATGAGCGCCTGGTCGGCAGGTGAATATACAAACTACTTCCCACCATGGGTGACATCATGACGGCGTTATAATCTTACACAATCTTTAACCGTGATCACAAAATATTCTTGGCTTAGATGCCATAAGAGAAAGCGTGCTTCTGATTACATAAATTCTACCGTGTCCCAGTTCGGATATTCACGATTATGTACAATTTACTCCTCGCAGGTGTTGTAATCTCATGTATGCGCACAGATAGGGCATCTACTGACAAAATGTATAACTTAATCAATTAAACACATGATGTCTCAATGGCCTAGTAAATGGTGGTCTTGGGGGTTCTCAAATATTCGAGAATATTCATGAAACGGTATTAAGTAAATAATCGTCGTGTGTTATGCTGATAAGCCTTGGCGGTCATGTTTCGCCATCTCACACGATCAACAGAGTCGTAGATCAGCTCTGTCTTCTTGTCTTGACCATGCCATTTGATCTAGCAATCCAGATATTTACTTCTCTGCCTTCCTCTTGTTCTTTTCCCCTGAATCTTGTCAGTTGTCATCAAGTCCTCTAGACTTTTTCATCTCTTAACGTGTCCAAAAAATCTTGACTGCGTCTAATTCCCCTAATCAGTTTACGTTTTTCATTTGTTTCTTCTAGGACATGCTCATTTGTTTTTGTGTCTGTGGTATTTGTGTGTGTGTGTGTGTGTGTGTGTGTGTGTGTTTGTGTGTGTGTGTGTGTGTGTGTGTTTGTGTGTGTGTGTTCCTCAGAAACCGCTTTTCGATTGCCATCATATGTTTCATAGCTTATATTCTCATTGTCCATGCTTCACGTCCATATAACAGTACAGGTTAGTAAAGGACCCATTCATATGACTTAAGGCGCGGTGGACACATGGTGCCAGACTCATGTTGTTATAGACCAGGCGGCCCTACTGTTGGTCATGTGGATAGTATCACACAGTTATAGACCAGGCGGCCCTACTGTTGGTCATGTGGATAGTATCATATAGTTATAGACCAGGCGGCCCTACTGTTGGTCATGTGGATAGTATCACACAGTTATAGACCAGGCGGCCCTACTGTTGGTCATGTGGACAGTATCACACAGTTATAGACCAGGCGGCCCTACTGTTGGTCATGTGGATAGTATCATATAGTTATAGACCAGGCGGCCCTACTGTTGGTCATGTGGATAGTATCATATAGTTATAGACCAGGCGGCCCTACTGTTGGTCATGTGGACAGTATCACACAGTTATAGACCAGGCGGCCCTACTGTTGGTCATGTGGACAGTATCACACAGTTATAGACCAGGCGGCCCTACTGTTGGTCATGTGGACAGTATCACACAGTTATAGACCAGGCGGCCATACTGTTGGTCATGTGGATAGTATCATATAGTTATAGACCAGGCGGCCCTACTGTTGGTCATGTGGATAGTATCACACAGTTATATACCAGGCGGCCCTACTGTTGGTCATGTGGATAGTATCATATAGTTATAGACCAGGCGGCCCTACTGTTGGTCATGTGGATAGTATCACACAGTTATAGACCAGGCGGCCCTACCGTTGGTCATGTGGATAGTATCATATAGTTATAGACCAGGCGGCCCTACTGTTTGTCATGTGGATAGTATCACACAGTTATAGACCAGGCGGCCCTACTGTTGGTCATGTGGATAGTATCATATAGTTATAGACCAGGCGGCCCTACTGTTGGTCATGTGGATAGTATCATATAGTTATAGACCAGGCGGCCCTACTGTTGGTCATGTGGACAGTATCACACAGTTATAGACCAGGCGGCCCTACTGTTGGTCATGTGGACAGTATCACACAGTTATAGACCAGGCGGCCCTACTGTTGGTCATGTGGACAGTATCACACAGTTATAGACCAGGCGGCCCTACTGTTGGTCATGTGGACAGTATCACACAGTTATAGACCAGGCGGCCCTACTGTTGGTCATGTGGACAGTATCACACAGTTATAGACCAGGCGGCCCTACTGTTGGTCATGTGGACAGTATCACACAGTTATAGACCAGGCGGCCCTACTGTTGGTCATGTGGACAGTATCACACAGTTATAGACCAGGCGGCCCTACTGTTGGTCATGTGGATAGTATCATATAGTTATAGACCAGGCGGCCCTACTGTTGGTCATGTGGATAGTATCATATAGTTATAGACCAGGCGGCCCTACTGTTGGTCATGTGGATAGTATCACACAGTTATAGACCAGGCGGCCCTACTGTTGGTCATGTGGATAGTATCATATAGTTATAGACCAGGCGGCCCTACTGTTGGTCATGTGGATAGTATCACACAGTTATAGACCAGGCGGCCCTACTGTTGGTCATGTGGATAGTAGCATATAGTTATAGACCAGGCGGCCCTACTGTTGGTCATGTGGATAGTATCATATAGTTATAGACCATGCGGCCCTACTGTTGGTCATGTGGATAGTATCATATAGTTATAGACCAGGCGGCCCTACTGTTGGTCATGTGGATAGTATCATATAGTTATAGACCAGGCGGCCCTACTGTTGGTCATGTGGACAGTATCACACAGTTATAGACCAGGTGGCCCTACTGTTGGCCATGTGGACAGTATCACACAATTATAGACCAGGCGGCCCTACTGTTGGTCATGTGGATAGTATCATATAGTTATAGACCAGGCGGCCCTACTGTTGGTCATGTGGACAGTATCACACAGTTATAGACCAGGTGGCCCTACTGTTGGCCATGTGGATAGTATCATATAGTTATAGACCAGGCGGCCCTACTGTTGGTCATGTGGACAGTATCACACAGTTATAGACCAGGCGGCACTACTGTTGGTCAAGTGGACAGCATCACGCCGGTCGTGTTTTTTCCGCATTCATTTCCTGGTACCCATTTTAGGCTGGGTCGACCCGGGAGTTCTGGTCAATTTTAGGCTGGATCGACTTGTGACTTCTAGTCAATTTTAGACTGGGTCGACTTGGGAGTTCTGGCCAATTTTAGGCTGGATCGACTTGTGACTTCTAGTCAATTTTAGCCTGGGTCAACTTGGGAGTTCTGGCCAATTTTAGGCTGGATCGACTTGTGACTTCTAGTCAATTTTAGGCTGGGTCGACATGGGAGTTCTGGTCAATTTAAGCTGGATCGACTTATAAGTTCTGGTCAATTTTAGACTGGGTCGACTTGGAGTTCTGGTCAATTTTAGGCTGGGTCGACTTGGGAGATCTGGCCAATTTTAGGCTGGGTTGACTTGGGAGTTCTGGTCAAGTTTAAGCTGGGTTGACTTGGGAGTTCTGGTCAATTTTAGGCTGGGTCGACTTGAGAGTTCTGGTCAATTTTAAGCTGGGTCGACTTGGGAAATCTGGCCAATTTTAGGCTGGGTTGACTTGGGAGATCTGGTCAAGTTTAAGCTGGACTGACTTGGGAGTTTTGGTCAATTTTCGGCTGGGTCTACTTGTGAGTTCTGGTCAATTTTAGGCTGGGTCGACTTGGGAGTTTTGGTCAATGTTAGGCTGGGTCGACTTGGGAGTTCTAGTTAATTTTAAAAATCTTTTCAGTAGCAGGCTGGAACCCATTAGCACCGGTTCAGTCGTGCTAGTCACCGTGCCACTGGGGCTCTCACTGACGTCATTACTGTCTGGGATATTGGGAGGCTTAGGGTGTGTCACTTCTAGGGTAGTGTCTGCTGGAGGAGCAAGTTCTCCTTAGATTTACAGAACTAGTGAAAGAGAGAGAGAGGGGGGGGGGGGGTATTAGAGAGTGAGAGTGTGAGAGAGTGAGAGTGTAAGAGAATGAGAGAGTGAGAGTGTGAGAGGGTAAGAGAGTATGAGAGAGTTAGAGAGTGTGAGAGAGTGAGAGAGTGAGAGTGTGAGAGAGTGAAAGAGTGAGAGAGAATGAGAGAGTGAGAGTGTAAGAGAATGAGAGAGTGAGAGTGTGAGAGGGTAAGAGAGTATGAGAGAGTTAGAGAGTTTGAGAGAGCGAGAGAGTGAGAGTGTGAGAGAGTGAAAGAGTGAGAGAGAATAAGAGATGAGAGAGTGGGAGAGAATAAGAGAGTGATGTCCACCAGTCGATCTCTTGAGGTCTTCCTCCCATGAAAGATCCGTGTGCCCTGTGCATGTCTGCCTGTCATCTGTCCCTCTAGTTGGGATCGTTGAGCAGGTGGCTTGTCACTCTAGGTGACCAATTTGAAGCCATGCTAGCGGAGTAGATAACGAACTGCTCTGGTAGTGTCAAGGGTACAGTGGGAGGCGGGTTCCAGACCTGGGCTCATCGTTTGCTAAAGACCAATCCTTCCTGGCTCTCCGGTCTATAAAAATGGATGGCGCTACCACATCAAAGACCCATAGCAGGAAATTGCTTAATTTGTTATCTTTATTTAAATGACGAATATAAATTTTAATAATAATATTTATACTTAAAGATCGCATTTGAGATAATTTTAGAATCCTTGTAATCCAACTAATTTGTTACATTTGTTATTTATTTCTTTTATTTTTAAATATTGTTAATGAATAGATGTGTTAATCAGGTCACGGACACGACAAGCAGGTATATAAGGTGAGGACGTTTCTAGAAGCGTCGAATCACCCCAGAGGTCGATCCCTTGCTTAGGTAAGTCGAGTTGTAGTGTCCAGTTGTCTGCCTCGAGTCTTGCCGACATTCATTGAGCTAATTCAAGAACACGACTGTCCATTTACTCATTAGGGAGGATTAAAAACGTAGCAAATATAGACATGGGCTCTTTGAACCCATGCTTCGGTTGTATGAAAGACTAAGGCTTGTACAGGAAGACTCTCAGATAGACAGGCACTCAAAGGGGTAGACGGAAGGGCAGACTTACAACTGAATATGCAAACAGATAGACAGACAGACAGGCAGATAGATAGAAAGGCAGACAGGCGGACAGGCGGACACAGCGATAAATCGATATTGTAATATCCAAGCAATGTTAGACTCAACCATATGCATTGTAGGTCCAAACACATAAATTGAAGGTCCAGACACATAAATTGTAAGGTCCTAACACAAATTGTGTAGGTCCAAACACATATGGTGTAAGGTCCAAACATATAAATTGTTAAATCCAGATATATAAATTGCTAGGTATATAAATTGTAATGTTCAAACATATAAATTGCAAGGTCCAAACATATAAATTGTGAAGTCCAAACATATAAATTGTGTGGTCCAAGCATATACATTGTAACGTCCAAACATATAAATTGTAAGGTCCAAGCATATAACTTGTAAGGTCTTTATATATAAATTTTAAGGTCCAGATATATAGAATTTAAGGTCCAAACATATAAATTATAAGGTATAAGCATAAAACTTATGAAAGCTGTTTAAATGTTTCTCTTGGTGTGAGTAAGTTGTCCAGGTTTCACTGCCATAAAGAAGAGTACTAAGGACACAGGCTTCATAGACAAGGACTTTTGTTTTTGCAGTAAGCTTCCTGATCTCCCAGACTCTTTTTCTTAACCTGTTCATTGTTGTTGCTGCCTTGCCAATACGGATGTTGATTTCCTGATCTAGGGATAATTTGCTATTTACCACTGATCCTTGATGTGTAAAATGGTCTACTATCTAGTTCGGCGTCGTCAATAAAGATTGATGGTACCCCATGTGCACCTTGTGACATAATCTGTGTCTTCATTTTGCTAATTGGTAAACCAAATTCAGAACAAGCATTGGAGAATGCAGATAGTAGACATTGCAATTCTTCCTCAGAGTGGGTCGTAACTGCAGCATCATCTGCAAAAAGCAACTCTCTGATCAGTACCCTCCTAATTTTGGTCTTGGCCTTCAATCTCTTAGCATTGTAAAGGCCGCCATCTGAGCGTGAGTGAATGTATATACCACCATCCTGATCACGAAAGGCATATTTCAGTAGAAGTGAAAAGTATATTCCAAAGAGGGTGGGATCTAGTACACAACCTTGCTTAACTCCACTCTTTATTTCAAATTCTTAAGAAGTTGCACCATCAAACTTTATTATACCCTATATGCCTGTGTGGAACGATTCCACAATGGACAGAAGAATTGGTGGGCAGCCAATCTTCTTTAGTGCCTTGAACAGACCCTCACGACTGACCAAATTAAATGCCTTTGTGGGGTCGATGAAGGCAATAAACAGTGGTTGATTCTGTTCACGGCATTTTTCTTGCATTTGTCGCAATGAGAATATCATATCAGTGGTAGACCGGTTCTGTCGAAAGCCACACTGTGATTCGGGGTAGACTTGATCTCCTAGGACTTGAAGTTTGCGCAGAACAATTCTGGCAAATACTTTTCCAACAATACACAGAAGTGAGATACCCCTATAGTTGTTGCAGTCGCTCCGATCGCCATTGTTCTTGTACAGTGTTATGATGCTTGAATCTTTGAAATCCTGTGGGACTTGTCCTTCTCGCCAGCATAGCTCTATTAGCTGGTGGATCTGTAGAGTGAGTGTGTCTTGCCCACTCCTGATAACCTCTATTGGAATCCCATCCTTACCTGAAGCCTTGCCAGATGCAAGTTCATTTATAGCACACTTAACTTCTGTTATGGTGGGAAATGTGTCCAGGTGGTCAAGAGTTGGTAGAGCCTCTATGGAGTTGAGGGCATCATCCGCTAGTTTGGTCTCACTTTAGTTAAGCTCCAAATAGTGCTCTACCCATCTGTCCATCTGCTGTTTCTTATCAGTGATGATTTCTCCAGTCAAGGTTTTCAATGGTGCACTTCTTTTGATCACTGGACCACAGGCTTTCTTTATTCCTTCATACATGCTTCTTATGTTTCCCTTATCACTTGCGATTTGAATGGACTCACATAACTTGATCCAATAATCATTTGCAAACCTGCCTGGCAGCCTTTTGCACATCCTTCCTGGCTTGCCTTAGCTCACTCAGAGTGTTACGCGTTGGTCTTTCCTTGTTTCTTA
The DNA here is from genome assembly GCA_963921405.1 of Cepaea hortensis. Lineage (NCBI taxonomy): Eukaryota > Metazoa > Mollusca > Gastropoda > Stylommatophora > Helicidae > Cepaea > Cepaea hortensis. The sequence continues at coordinate 436,619,955 of OY992876.1, forward strand.
AGAGAGCTTTCTTTTTCTTATCAATCAAGGGCTGCAGAGTCTCGCTGTTTGCCGCAAACCAGTCCTGCCTTTTATGATCCACAGTGCCGTAAACCCCTACGGCAGTTTTATAAAGAGTTTCCTTGATTTGACCCCACTTTTCATTTACTGTACAATTTTCTGGTGTATCAGTGAAAGCGTCTTCAAGTTGCTGTTGAAACTGAAAGCACTTTTCAGGATCGTGAGTGTTAATAATATTAATCCTGGGGCTAGATTTGTGTTTAGCTGTGTAAATTCTCTTTGGTCTCAGTCTAACCTTTGCAACAACCAAAGAATGATCCGTATCACAGTCAGCACTGTGGTAACTTCGAGACAATGATATATGGTTCAGATGTTGTTTCCGTGTGATGATGAAGTCCAGTTGGTGCCATTGGCCGGATCTTGGATGTTTCCATGTGACCTTATGCATCTCTTTTGTTTTAAAAAAGGAGTTTGTAATACATAGGTCATTACTGGTGCAATGCTCCAGCAGCCTTTGCCCATTTTCATTCATGCGACCGATGTTGTATTTTCCAAGGCACACTGGCCATACACTCGAGTCCTTGCCCACACAAGCATTGAAATCACCGAGCATACAAATGTAGTCAGATTTTGGAACTGCCTTGATCATGGAGTATAACTCCTCATAGAACTACTCCTTCACATCATCAGAGGAATCGAGTGTCGGTGCATTTGCAGTAATAATGGTGGCGAACCCACAAGAGGGTGCCTAGCGCAGGGATAATAGTCTTTCATTTCCTCCTGCTGGAATTTCAATCATTCCCAGTAGCGAATTCTTCACTGCAAAGCCCACACCGTGTTGCTTTTTTCTGCCTGCCCTCTACCCTTCCAAAAAAGGTGTAGTTGTTTTCCCTTAGTGACCCTTCCTCAGCGAGGCGAGTCTCCTGCAAGCCAGCAATATCAATGTTAAGACTATTGAGTTCGGCATCAATCACAACCGTTTTTCTCACATCGTCAATATTGGTCAAGTCAGTGGAAAATCCTGGACATATGGTTCTCACGTTCCAGGTTGCAAGCCATAGCTTGAGGTTTCTATTTTTATTTTTGTTTGTACCTGGTGCATTGGTTTTACAGCCTGCAATACAGATTTTGTCCTAGCCCCAAGCACCCATTGAAGCAGGCAGGCTGTGGAGGATCAGCACCCAATTGGCCGGGGGCTGCCCAGCTTGAGGCGGGCGGTAGCTGATCAGTGACACCTGTAGGTGTCTCCCACCGTCAGAGGCAACGCGTGGCGCCCCATGTCTACGCCAATTGACAGGGACTTATAACCCGTAACAGTTGCCTCTCGCTTTGATTCCGAGACCAGTTAAGACCAGGGATGGAGTTATTGCCTCTCCATAGCACAAAGCCTGAGCTAAAATATAGGGATCATGTGTTGCCCATGCAGTAGGATCCCTCTCTCGGCCTGCCTAGTTCACTCTAGAGGAAAGGTAACACCCCTATATCTGGAACAAGACAAGCTGCAGAAGATGCCGGATCAGCAAAGCAATGCTTTAACTGTCCGTCTGTCGGAGCTTCGATCCTAGACCAGCCGCCAACCAAGGCGTATGGCCTGGTCTGCCCTGCCATGACATTTTGTCTTTAGCTTGCATTTCCTCGCACCAGGGTAAGGCTTGTACCCTCCCAATTGCGCTCTACCGCCCGAAGCCGTTGGCACAATGTGGGGCGTCGGGTTTGGTAAGCGCCGCCCAAAGTTCGGCGCTAACAGAAAGCAGGTAGTACCGTCAACTGTTATACGGTAGCTCAGTCATATCTGACTAAGATCTGACACACACAAAAATTGTAATACCAAAACACATAAACTGTAAGGTCCATACACTACTATACAGTGCCGATACATTGTGAAACAATCACACCTTTCTATTTCAACGTTGAACCAATCATGTATTTTGTAAAATGTATGCTTACTCATTAAATCCCAAGTGCATAATTTGCAAATAACAAGAATATATATATATATATATATATATATATATATATATATATATATATATATATATATATATATATATATATATATATGTCTGTCTGTCTGTCTGTCTGTCTGTCTGTCTCTCTCTCTCTCTCTCTCTCTCTATATATATATATATATATAGAGAGAGAGAGAGAGAGAGAGAGAGAGAGAGAGAAACAGACAGACAGACAGACAGACAGACAGACAGACAGACAGACAGACAGACAGACAGACAGACAGAGGTTGGAGGGGGGAGAGTGTAATTAACTTGACCTCCTGACCTAAAATGTGTACAGGAAATGTCTTTTGTAGTAAAGGCTGTCGATGTAATAAAGACTACATCAGCCACTTAGTGGCGTTTGGTCTTTACAAATGTGAGACAAGCCTCACATACTCATTGCACATTTTAAAATAAAGTTAGTTGCATATCCTTTACAAAAAGTGGCAGTCAACCCCAGCAACTTTGTTTTTTGCTTTTTGTTTATCTCTTGGCAAGTTTACGTTCAGTAGGTTGACGTTGCTTTCTGAACGACCGGCAGCCACACCATTTCATTAAAAAAAAAACAATGTAAGACGGTCTGCTGCCAAATCTCCCGCAGCTGTGTTTCGAACGCGGTATGTGGGATTACGAATTGCATCCGTAGACCCTACGCTACGGAGCCGGCCAATGCGAATTAGGCTTGCAGAATAGTCCTTTACTTAACAAGTGTATATATAGTAAGGTATTTTATAACCTGTCATTTGAAAAATGTAAACATGTAAATAGTAAATAGATCCGTGTCTGAGTGTAAAGCATCTGTTTTCCTCTGACAGTTCTCTTCGGCTGAAAGTACATCACGATGATGATCAAGCCAATCGCTGTATTCCTACTGGTTGTAGGTGCCGTCACCGCAGCACCAGTTGTTGAGGTATGGTAGTTAAGCTTCGGCAGTCTATATCTCTGTCTAAAATGGTGTAAGAGAGTCACCAATGTGGAGCTTGTGGGGAGAACTAGACACATCCCGGTGAACCAAGAAATGAAGAAAAGTCGCTGAATAGGACATACATTAAGAAAGCCTGAGAATTTTATAACTAAATAGAACTTTGTGTGGGGTCCGCAGCGGAAAAGACATAGAGAAAGACACAAAACCAAACGATGAAGACAAGTAGAAACACAAGAGGACACGAAAGGACATGCATGGGATAACTGCGGAAAGGATGATTTGGGGCGAGCTGGTTCAGGGTTTATGCCCCAAAGAGTAATATATACCGGAAACTGAATAAGTCTCTATCCTTATTGTACATTGTACCAGCTTGTGTAATGACCATGTTTGGATGTTGTCTGTCTGTTGTATTTGTGCAATAGAGGTCTGCCAGTCTGTGTAATGGCCTTGTCTAGATGTTGTCTGTCTGTTGTATCTATATATCCCCTGTCTTTATTGTGCATTATATCAGGCTGTGTAATGACCATGTTTAGATGTTGTCTGTCTTTTGTATCTGTGTATCCTCTACCTCATGTGCCATCAACTCTTCTGTCCGTTATAGTTTAAGTAGATTGTTTTAGAATTGAAGGTAGACAGTGCTTTGTTTATTTATACTTATATATATATATATATATATATATATATATATATATATATATATATATATATATATATATATATATTTATATATATATATATATATATATATATATATATATATATAGAGAGAGAGAGAGAGAGAGAGAGAGAGAGAGAGAGAGATGGCTTCGCCTTACTATTATTATTATTATTTATTGTTATTATTATTATTATTATTATCCTACTCCTTCTTCGTTTTCCTCTTCCTGGTGTATCACACCCAGAGCAGATAGGGAGATCACGACTCCCCGACCCTCCCTTTTAACTGATATTTCCATGAAACCTGACCAAACAAAAATAGATGCAGAAATTGGGAAATAATGGTGTGTCATAATTGTGACTTAATAGTTGTTAATGTGGTAGCAGACATATTGTATTATAACGCAATGACAATATTTCGGAGATATATACGCCCATGGCAGATGTGGTAAGTGGCTTAAGACTATTAATCATCCCATGTCACTAAATCAGTTATGATAGTGTGCCATAGGGTAATCATAGGGGAAGTAATCTCTCGCAACAGTCCACATTTACCTGCCCTGTGGTCATGTAGTTTACCACCAACTAAATACTCCCCGATTCCGTGTAGACCAGTGTTTCCCAACGTGGGGCCCACGCCCCACAGGGGGGAAATTCGATTGTTAAGGGGGGCAATTCAAAAATGGAAGAAATCGGCTGGATATAACAAAACGGGGAGACTTGAGACTGAAGTTAACTAAATTGGAACCTGACATACAATCTCTTTGCAGCAAGCATCAAGCGCAAGGATCTCACTAAATTTAAATAATAAATAATTACTAATAATTAAAATAATATGGGCAAATCTTTCATTAAAATTATTTTGTACTTGAATTTCAGTTCTCCATTATATGTTTTGAAAATTTACTTACTGTGTTTGCTCAATAATTTCCTAGTGATTTCTTCCTAAAACCTATCATTCAAGTTTCTTTAGTGAACATTTCAATTTTTGAATATTAAAAATAATGTGTATTTTAGGGGGGGGGGGGGCATAATAATTTTAGAGAGGCTTAGGTGGCGCATAGCACAAAAAAGGTTGGGAAACTCTGGTGTAGACCATGATCTTCTTCCACAATGATGAACACATAAGCGAAGTTGACAGGAAGCTGCGCTGATAATGTCATGGCAGATGTTGACTTAGGGTTCAATGCTTGGGTATGTCGTCTTCTTAAGTGAGGGAAAGATTTATACCTTTTCCTGCATACACTCCGGCCTACATAATGTGATGATCCTATCACATCACAGACACAGTGAAGGACATACTTCGGGACAAATGTAAAACAATGATAAACAAACAAAGATGTGGTATATTCTCACAATTGACAAGATGTTGGTTTCTCTTCCACAGACAGCAGAGAAGAAAGCAGAGGTAAGCTATCGCATGTCTCCTGAACCTGTGAGATCAGATGACGTGCATTCTTCACTACATCCTCCACTCCCCCTCGTCTATCTATAGTCATGGACAGTGAACATGCAGTCAATCTCTCTCTTCTATCTATAGTTATAGAACGTGATCAAAGGATCATTGTCAATATTGTATCTGTTGTCATAGACAGTAAACATACACACTACTTATAATAGCACTGAACTGAACTGTGAGTGTGTGTGGATTAGCTTTCCATATTACCAGTGTTCTTCGCTTTTAGGCGAACACATCCCAACCTCAGAGGTATTTGTAATTTAAGTCCTCAAGTTAAGGACGACGAGAAGTCAACATTTTAGTACAACATTCCGGTCTAGGGATTGAACCCTTTGTTGTTGCGTATCTCTTACGGGACGTTGCAGTCAACACCAGCATTTTTCAGCTGCTGTTGATGTATTAGGCAAGTGTTACGTTCAGTAGTTTGTCATTGCTTTCTGAACGACCGGCTCCCATACCCGCACGTTATAATACAACGCGACACGGTCTGCTGCACAAATCGCAACGGAGCCGGCGTGCGCCGGGTTGAACCCTTACCTCGGCATAAACACACCGGATGTTTAAGAACGCTCGTTCTTATCCATTCGGCCATGGTGACCTCCATACGAATGAAATAATAATGCACAATGTTATAGCAGCATGACGTAATGACATCATCTCTCTTACAGCAATAAGGCAAATGGCTTGAATAGGCTCTGAAATATATTTAAGCTCTTACACCTGTCATTGTCTGTCTAGCTTTCTACAGAGATATGCATTCACTCTCTATTTCATGTATTGAATTCTACAATATTGTTGACCTTTGTATTTTATTTGTTCGTCATTCGTTTCGCTTTCTCGAAGAGAGGTTTGAGTGTGGTTTCAGTGTATCCTTACAAATAGTTGACTGTTACTACAAGCAATTATATTATATTATATTTAGAAAATCTTTTGCCTACCGTTATGATAGTTAGGTATTTGTATCCATCGCCATGAAGTGGGATTTCGACATTGATCTAGGCTTCTACAGTAAACTAGCCTATATGGATACAAGAAATGTACATGGAAATCAAAGTGATCAGAATGATCTAGGCTTCTACAGTAATCTAGACTAAACAGATACAAAAATTATACTTGGAAATCAAAGCTGTCAGGATGATCCAGGCATCTACAGTAATCTAGCCTAAATAGACACCAAAAATGTACATGGAAATCAAGGCGATCAGAATGTTGTTAACCACATCTCCCCTCTTGTGGTGATTGACCCTTCCATAAATTAGGCGAGCATCATATATCCAATATAGTTATAGGCTTATAAAATTATGCTTTATTTAGTTTTTACTTACAATGAAGATCATTTCGTATTCTTTTCCACAGCTACAAGAGGACTGGCTAGATAAAGTTCTAGAAGTCGTGAAGGTTCTTGAACCTGTCGTTATTCCCCTTATTGAAGGCAGAGATGTGAGACTTTTTCTATTTAATTTCGTTTTAATCTTCGAGAAGGCTACATAATTGTTACATTTTACATGTGTTTTTTTCCTGAAACAAAATTACCGTTTTTATTACTGATTTTCCTTCGCCTTTGATATCATGCTACCTTCTTTTCTTTATTCTCTTAATCTTCATCTCGTTGATGTTTATCTGTTATTTCCTGTATTGCTTTTATTTTCTGTCCCCTCCTTCCTTTCTTCGTCTTTCTAGTTCACCATCCCCATCACCGCTGCTAAGCCATCCTTATTATTTGATTATTTGAATTTTCTTACTAGTACAAAAAACATTGTAGCTCTATTGTCAGGAGTAATAAACGTGTTTGTATCATAGTTGTTATAAATATAAATTATAGTAATAGTTGTAACAATAGCAATAAAGTTCCATTTAACAAAGACAGTAGGTATCATTGAATCAAGAGGTGAGAAAAAAGACACCAGTTCTATATTGGTCAAATATTGAGAAACTATTGGGACACAATAACCAGACACTTTTTGTCTGGAACCCACAAAGGTAAACGAAATAGCGGGAAAAATAGAAACATAAGGATAAGGGAATTAAAGAGGTGAATAATAGTGGGAGGACATGGAGGTAAGTGCAGGAGATGTCAAATGTTAGAATGGCTTGTCGTGGATTGGTTGAAGAACTATGCCCTATTGGGGAATACAGGATGTAGAAGACGGAAGCTTGCAGGTCAGGTCGAAGTAAATGAAGAAATTATACCTAGTTGCTGCTGCACATAATCATTAAATTATTGATTTGACCAGCATTTAGTGATGATGCAATGATTCCTTCCAAGGAAACAATATCGCACAGAGGAGATATTTGACAGCAGCAAGAGGTAATTACGTCATATCTCTTACAACAATAAGACAAATGGCTCGATTAGACTCTGAAATACAGTTGTCATTGTCTTTCTAAAGAGATATGAACTTATCCTCTGTTTCACGTATTTGATTCTTCAACATTGTTGACATTGTTTTTATTTTAATTTATTCATGATTCGTTTCGATTTCACGAAGTAAAGTTTAAGGGTGCTTCTAGCGTATTCTTACAAATATTTGACTGTTACTACTAGCAGATATATTATATTATAGTTTAGGGACTCTTTTGTCTACTGGGACGGCAGACAGGTAGTTGTATAAATCACCATAAAGTGGGATTTTGAAAGTGATCTAGGCTTCTACAGTAATCTAGCCTAAATGGAAACAAAAAATGTACATGGAAATCAAGGCGGTCAGAATTATGTTGGCCACATCTCCCATTCAGTGCTGATTGGCCTTTACATAAATGGGGAGAGCACCATATATCCAATATACTTATAGGCATGTAACATTTTTCTTTACTTAGTGATTACTTACATTAACGATTGTCTCGTATGTTTTGCCACAGCTACAAGAGGACTGGTTAGATAAAGTTCTAGAGGTCGTGAAGGTTCTTGAACCCGTCGTCATTCCCCTTATTGAAGGCAGAGAAGTGAGTCTTTTTTCTAATTAATTTCGTTTTAATCTTCGAGACGGTTACATACTTTGTTATATTTCATATGTGTTGTTTCCTAAAAGAAAATTAATGTTTCTGTTTCCTTTTGTTTTATTTTCATTCGCCTTTGATTTCATCACATGCTTCCTTTATTTCATTATTAACTTAATCTTCGTCTTCTACGTGTTCATTTTTTTCATCTCCTTTATTGTTTTGGTTTTCTTTCAACTCCTCCCCTTCTTCGTCTTCCTAGTTCACCTTCTGCATCCCCGATGTCAAGCCATTCTTCTTATTTGATTATTTCACTTTTCTTTCCTATACAAAGACTTTCACTCATAACCTTTGTAGCTCAATTATTAGGAGTAATAAACGTGTTTGTAGTATCAGGATTGTTATAAATATAAATTTTAGTAATAGATGTATTAATAGCAATGAAACAACTTCCATTTAACAATGCTAGTAGGTACCAGTGAATCAAGAGGTGAGAAATCGATACCGTCTCAATACGGGACACAATAAGTAGACACTTTTTTGTCTGGAACCCACAAAGATAAATGAAATAGCGGGAGACCCAGAAATACACGTGGAAAGGAATTAAAGAGGTGAATAATAGTGAGATGACATGGAGGTACGTTCAGGGGATATCAAAAGATAGAATGGCTTGACGTGGATTGATTGAAGGAATAAGCTCCAATGCGGGATAAACGGTGTAGAAGAAGAACGCTAGCAGATCATAGTAAATGAAGAAATTATGCTTAGTTGCGGTTGAAAACAATCATTAAAGTATTGATTTGAAAAGCATTTAGTGATAATACAATGATACGAAGGAAATAATATTACACAGTGTAGATAGTATGTGATAGCCGCATGAAGTAATGTCGCCATCTCTCTTACAGCAAAAAGACAAATTGCTTGATTAGACTTTGAAATATATTGACGCTCTTACACCTGTAATTGTCTTTCTAGTTTTCTACAGACATATGCATTCACTCTCTATTTCATGTATTCAATTCTTCACCATTGCTACTCCTGTTTTTATTTTATATTTTCTTCATTTGTATTTTTTGTTTTTTGTTTTTTTTCGAAGATCGGCTTGAGAGTGCTTTCAAGCACTCCAAGAATAGTGCTTTCAGTGTATTCTAACAAATAGTAGACTCTTACTACTAGCAATTATATTGCATTATATTTTAGGGACTCTTTCGCCTACCGGAACGGTAATCAAGTATTTGTATCTATCGCCATGAAGTGGTATTTTGAAATTGATCCAGGCTTCTACGGTGATTTAGCCTAAATAGACACCAGAAATGTACATGGAAGTCAAGGTGATCAAAATGATCCAGGCTTCCACGGTAATCTAGCCTAATTGGAAACCAGAAATGTACATGGAAATCAAGGCCGTCAAAATGATGTTGACCACATCTCCCGTTCAGTGATGATTGGCCCTTACATAAATGGGGCTTGTATCCAATATACTTAGAGGCTTATAAAATGACACTTTACTTTGTTTTTAATACTTTGTTTAGTTTTTACTTACATTAAAGATTGTTTCGTATGTTTCACTACAGCTACAAGAGGACTGGCTGGATAAAGTTCTAGAGGTCGTGAAGGTTCTTGAACCCGTCGTCATTCCCCTTATTGAAGGCAGAGAAGTGAGTTTTTTTTTCGTTTTAATCTTCGATTCGGTCACATATATTGTTATATTTTACATGTGTGTTTGTGTTGTTGTTTTTTCTAATAGAAAATTTATGTTTCTGTTACCAGTTGTTTTATTGTTGATTTTCCTTCACCTTTGATTTCATCAAATTCTTCCTTCATTTCTGTATTCTCTTAATCTTCACATCAATCATGTTTATTTGTTGTCTTCTCTACTTTCGTTGTTTTTACACCTTTTTCCCTTCTTCGTCTTTCTAGTTCACCATCCCCATAACCGCAGTCAAGCCATCCTTCTTATTTGATTGTTTCACTTTTCTTACTAGTACAAAGAAACATTTACTCATAACCTTTGTATCTCTATTGCTGTAAGTAATAACCGTGGTTGTAGTATCAGGATTGTTATCAATATGAATTATAATAATAGTATTAATAGCTGTCGTAATAGCTTTGAAAAGTACAAGTAAGTTATATTAAATGAAGAAATAGCATTCATTTACTGTTGCAAACAATCATTTAAGTGTGTATTTGAAAAGTTGATACAGACAGCAAAATGATGCACAAGAAATTAAATGATATTGCACTTTGTTGAAACAACACGTACCAATGACGTCATTACTTTTACAGCGAAACGAAAACTCTTGAAGTAATTGACGCTTTCACACGTGTGATTATCTCTCTAGTTTACATCTAAGATATGAATTTATCCTCTGTATTATGTGTTTCTTTCTTAACCATTCCTGACACTTTATATATTCTTAGTTGATTGCTTGCGTTTTCTTCCAGTTGTATTTTACTTCCATTAGTAGCATTAAAAGATTATATGTTAATTGGTGGGAGGGGGGAAATGGTGTTGGTGGAAAATGTAGAATATCTTGGGTGTTGTTGTTTGTCCAACAAGAATGATGATGACCATTGATGAAAGTATGGAGCCGTGAGTTCTATGATAGCTGGTAAGGCCTATTTTGGCTCGAAATATTCTTTGCCAAAGTGGGCAAAGAATGCTCATGTACCATTGAGAATTAATGAATGATTGAATATCTTGGGTAATTAACTACCAGCAATGGTGACACAATGAAGGAAATTAAAACACGAATATCTATTGCTCTTCAGAAATTAAAACAACTGAATAAATTGTGGAGTGGGAAAGATAGAACTTCAAAAATTAAATTTTAAAGACCATGCACCTTTCCCATTGCAACATGTGCCTGTGAGACCTCGACACTTATTAAATAAGATGAACAGCGCATAGATGACTTTGAATATAAATGTTATACACGCTTTCTAAGAATGCCTTTTATACAAAAAAAGAACAAATGAATCCATACGACAAGAACTGAATTTTGAAGAAAGTTGGGTAATAAAGACGATAAAACAAAGAAAATTGAAACATTTTGGTCACTTGAAACGTCATGAAAGTTTATAGAGAACAATAATGGAGGGGAATATGCCCGGGAAGAGAAGAAGAGGAAGGCCAAAGAGAAGACGGGTGCAGGGTGTGGCAGATGATCGCCAGATGGGTGTATCTGACGCGGTACATCTTTCTTTTGACCGAGAAGTTTTCCGGAAGATTGTTATGGGAGAGAGGCTTTGAAAAAGACATGCTAATGAATGAATGAATGAATGAATGAATGAATGAATGAATGAATGAATGAATGACTCGTTGGCCTGCCAACATGAAGGTCCTGTGTGTGTGTCCCCTGGTGTAGGGTTTGATATAGATCCGGGCTGATAGAATAACCCAGCCTAAAATGTTACATGAAATGTCCGTGGACATCAAGACGACCAGAAGGCTTTGACTAAATCTGGCATCAACTGCCGATTGACCCTAACACATGTGGGGCCAGTACCATATACCAAGTACTCTGTATGGTGTGTGCAAAGATCCTTGACTGACTTTTTGCCTTTCACTGACTTTAAAGATATCGTATGCTCTTCCACATCTACAAGAGATCTGGCTTGATAAGGTTCTAGAAGCGGTTAATGTTCTCACACCTGTTATCGTGGTTTTTGAAGGCAGAGATGTTAGTCTGTTTTATATTTGATTTTCTTTTCATCATCAAGATGACTACATTCATCGTCACATTTTACACATGTGATTTTCTCAAAGTATTTCAAAATTTAGTTATCTTTTACATTAATTTTCCTAATTTTCTTCTTTCGTTGCTGGTTTTCATTCCGTACAACCTTACCTTTATTCTCTTATTCTTCATCTTGTTTCTATTTGTTTTCTCCTCATTGCTTTAAGGACCTCAAATATCATTGCGCAGTTACAAAAGACTGTGGTTGATGATGCTCTAAAATTCCTTGAGGCTCTCAAATCTTTAACTGTGTTCCTCTATTCTGACACACCGAATTCTATTTCATTTTTATCTACATCTTCAGGGACGTTGCATAATTGTTTCATTTGAAACGTTCCCTTTCACAACCAGCTCAAAATGGCAACTGGCATTCTAATTATTGGTAGAATTGTTTTCATCTCTTTCTTTCTTTCATCATGTACTTTCATCATCTTCATGTGCCTTGTCGATAAGCGTAGGCGGTCAAGTCTCGCCATCTCACGCGATAACCAGAGTCGTGGATCAGCTCAGTGTTCTTGTCACGACCATACAAAGTGGCCAAGCCATCCAGGTATTTAGTTCTCTGCCTTTCCCTTGTTCTCTTCCCCTCAGTCTTGCCAGTTGCGCCATATTATCCAATTTATTCCTTCTCACAAGCTATCCACTAAACTGTGACAGTCTACGTCTATTAATCTAATCAGTTTACGATTTTCTTGTGTTTCTTGTAGAACTTGGTCATTGCTTTTTCTATCTGTCCATGGTATTCTTTGTTTTTTCTCAGAATCCACATGTCCACAGCGATCACATGATTTTCATGTACATTATCTCTTGTATTTCCACCTCCACTTCCTCCTCCCCCCTCACCCTCAACCACCGCCAGTTACTCTTCCTCCTTCTCCTCCTCATCTTTGTGGATCAGTTTCCACCAATGGGACCTAGTCACACTTTGTGGGGCGTGCACCGTAAGTCCAGTATGCTTAGAGGCTTTTAAAATAATACTTTACTTTGTTTTAAAAGACAAAGAGTTTAAAAGTCGAGAGGATCGACTTCATTGCACAGAGTTTTATACTATATAGCTATTACATTACAGATGATTACATATGTTTTTCCACAGCTACAAGAGGACTGGCTGGATAAAGTTCTAGAAGTCGTGAAGGTTCTTGAACCCGTCGTCATTCCCCTTATTGAAGGCAGAGAAGTGAGTCTTGTTTTTGTTTAATTTCATTTTCATCTTAGATACGGTTACATACATTGTTACAATTTACATTTGTTTGTTTTTTTTCCTTAAAGAAAATCAATGTTTCAGTTTCCTTATTTTATTACTGATTTTCCTTTGCCTTTGATTTCGCACATACTTCCTTGATTTCTATATTCTCTTAATCTTCATCTCATTCATATTTATTTGTTGTCTCCTTTATTGCTTTCGTTTTCTTCCAGCTTCTTCCCTTCTTCATCATCCCAATCACCGCTGTCAAGACATCTTTCTTTTTTTATTATTTCACTTTTATTTCTAGTACAAAGAAACTTTCACTCATAACCTTTGTAGCTCAATTGTCAGAAGTAATAAAAGTGGTTGTCGTATCAGGATTGTTATAAATATAAATTAAAGTGATATTTGAAGCAATAGCAATAAAAGGAAAAAAATGTAACAAAGCCAGTAGGTACAAGTCAATCAAGAGGTAAGAACATCACATCAGCTCCATCTGGAAATTAATGTTTCAGTTACCTTATTTTATTATTGATTTTCCTTCGATTTCGTCACATGCTTCCATCATTTATTTATTCTCTTAATCTTCAACCCTTTTACTGGCGTTAATGATGCCGTGTGTTCTTCCACAGCTACAAGAGAACTGGTTTGATAAGGTTCTAGAAGTGGTTCAAGTTCTCACACCTGTCATCGTGGCTGTTGAAGGCAGGGATGTGAGTCTATTTTATATTTGATTTTCTTTTCATCTTCAAGATGGCTACATTCATCATTATATTTTACATGTGTCTTTTTCTCAAAGTAATTCAAAATTTAAGTTATCTTTTTAATTATTTTTCCTAATTTTCTTCTTCTTTAACTGGTTTTCATTCCGTATTTTATTATCTTTATTCTCGCATTCTTCTTCTTGTTCCTATTTATTTGTTTTCTCCTCATTGCTTTAAGGACCTCAAATTTCCTTGCACAGTTACAAGAGTCCGGGGTTGATGACGATCTAAAAGTGCTTGAATCTCTCAAATCTGTCATTGTGCCCTTCATTTCTGACAGACTGTTTCCTATTTCATTTTAATTTACATCTTCAGTGACGTTACATATTTGTTACATTTGAAACATTTGTTCACAAACCACCTCAAAATGTCAACAAGCAAACTAGTTATTGTATAGAATTGTCTTTATCTCTTACTTTCTTTTATCATGTACATATATGATCTATTGAATTTCCATCTCCTCAGCCTCGTCCACCTTCTCTGACTCCACCTTCCCTCCTTCTCCTCTTACTCCTCATCCTCCACCACTGGAACCTAGTCATTCGTTATGGTTGGTTATTTTACTTCTATTGCAGCACTTATGCTAGTACAAGCAATTATATTGCATTGTATATTTAGCATTATTTTAGTTTTACTAATGCACTAACGCTGCTACTGACAATTATATTACATTATAGAAACTACATATTATTTTACGTCTATTATTTTATATTGTATATTAAGGATTATTTTATTTCTACTACAACACTAATTCCAGTACTGACAATTATATTATACAAACACTAAACTCGAGTTTCGCGCTCGTTTGAGCTCGTCAGTACCCTGACTGTAACCGGGTGAGAAAAAGACACCGGCTCATTATGGGTGACATATTGAGAAAATATTGGGACACAATAACCAGACTCTTTCTGCCAGGAAGCTACAATGGTAAACGAAATAGCGGAAGAAATGGAAACACATGGGGAAGGGAAGTAAAGTGGTGAACAATAGTGGTAAGACATGAAGGTACGTGCAAGAGATATCAAAAGATAGAATGGACACCTGTGATTGTCTTTCCAGCTTTCTACACAGATATGACTCTATCTTCTATTTCATATATTATTTCTTCAACATTGTTGACATTGTTTGTGTTTTTCGTCATTCGTTTCGCTTTCTCGAAGACAGGTTTGAGAGTGCTTTCAGTGTATCTTTACAAATAGTAGACTCTTACTACTAGCAATTATATTATATTATATTTTAGGGACTCGTTTGCCTACCGGCAAGGTGGTCAGGTATTTGTATCCATCTCCATGAAGTGGCATTTTGAAATTGATCCAGGCTTCTATAGTAATCTAGCTTAAATGGACACCAGAAATGTACAGGGAAATCAAGGCGGTTAGAATTATGTTGACCACATCTCGCGTCTAGTTATGATTGGTCTTTACATAATTGGGATGAGCACCATATATCCAATATGCATAGAGACTTATAAAATGATACGTTACTTAGTTTTTACTTGCATTAAAGATTGTTTCGCATTTCCACAGCTACAAGAGGACTGGTTAGATAAAGTTCTAGAAGTCGTGAAGGTTCTTGAACCTGTCGTCATTCCCCTTATTGAAGGCAGAGAAGTGAGTCTTTTTTCTATTTAATTTCGTTTGAATCTTAGAGACGGTTACATACTTTGTTACTTTTCACATGTATTTTTTCCTAAAAGAAAATTAATGTTTCCGTTTCCTTTTGTTTTATTACTGATTTTCCTTCGCCTTTGATTTCATCACATGCTTCCATTATTTCTTTATTTTCTTAATCTTCATATTCTTCTTGTTTATTTTTTTTTATCTCTCTTATTTTTTTCTTTCACCTCCTTTCCTTCTTCGTCTTTCTAGTTCACCATCTGCATCCCCGATGTCAATCCATACTGCTTTTTTGATTATTTCACATTTCTTTCTAGTACAAAGACTTTCACTCATAACCTTTGTAGCTCTATTGTCAGAAGTAATAAACGTGGTTGTAGTATCAGGATTGTTATAAATATAAATTATAGTAATAGTTGTATCAATAGCAATGAAGGCAGTTCCATTTAACAAAGCCCTGGGTATCAGTGAATCATAAGTTGCGAAAATACACATCGGCTCTATCAGGGTGACATTTTGAGAAAATATTGGGACACAACTAGACACATTTTGTCATTTTAGAAGAATAAAGCTAGCAGGTCATAGTAAATAGAGAAAGTATGCTTAGCTACTGTTGCAAACTATCATTAAAGTATTGATTTGAAAAGCATTTAGTGATAATACAATGATTCTATGGAAATAATATTGCACCGTGTAGATACTATGTGATAGCCGCATGAAGTAATGTCGTCATCTCTCTTACAGCAATAAAACAAATGGCTTGATTAGACTTTGAAATATATTGACGCTCTTATACCTGTCATTGTCTTTCACGCTTTCAACAGAGATATGAATCTATCTTCTATTTTATGTATTCAATTCTTCACCATTGCCTGGCCCTGTTTTTATTTTATATTTTCTTTATTTGTTTCGCTTTTTCGAAGAAAGGTTTGAGAGTTCGTTCAGTGTATTCTAACAAATAGTATACTCTTACTACTAGCAATTATATTATATTATATTTTAGGAACTCTTTGGCCTACTGCAGAGTAATCAGACATTTGTATCCATTGCCATGAAGTAGGATTTTTGAAATTGATCCAGGCTTCTACAGTAATCTAGCTTAAATGGATACCAGAAATGTACAGGGAAATCAAGGCGGTCAGAATTATGTTGAATACATCTCTCGTTCAGTGCTGATTAGCCTTTACATAAATGGTGCGAGCACCATATATCCAATATGCTTGGAGGCGTTTAATATGACACTTTACTTAGTTTTTAATACTTTACTTAGTTTTTACTTACATTAAAGATTTGTTTCGTGTGTTTTTTTCTACAGCTACAAGAGGACTGGTTAGATAAAGTTCTAGAGGTCGTGAAGGTTCTTGAACCCGTCGTCATTCCCCTTATTGAAGGCAGAGAAGTGAATCAATATTTCTATTTAATTTCGTTTTAATATTCGATACGGTTATATACATTGTTATATTTTACATGTGTTTTTTTTTTTCTCCTAAAAGACAATTAATGTTTCATTTACCATTGTTTTATTACTGATTTTCCTTCGCCTTTGATTTCATCAAATGCTTCCTTCTTTTCTTTATTCTCTTAATCTCCATGTGTATATGTTGTCTCATCTATTGCTTTAGTTTTTGTTTTTTTCCACCTCTTTCCCTTCTTCGTCTTTCTAGTTCACCATCCCCATCACTGCAGTCAAGCCATTCTTCTTATTTGATTGTTTCACTTTTTTCTTACTAGTACAAAGAAACTTTTACTCACAACCTTTGTAGCTCTATTTCCGTGAGTAATAAACGTGGTTGTAGCATCAGGATTGTTATCAATATGAATTATAGTAATAGCTGACGTAATAGCTATGAAAAAAGCCCCATTTCGGCAGTACTAGTAAGTTATATTAAATAAAAAAATAACATTCATTTGCTGTTGCAAACAATCATTTAAATATGTATTTGAAGACCTGTTATAGACAGCAAAATGATGCACACGACATTAAATAATATTGCACAGTGAATATACTTTGTTAAAACTGCATGTAGCAATGACGTCATTTCTTTTACAGCAAAACGAAAACTCTTGAAGTCATTGACGCTCTTACACGTGTGATTATCTCTCTAGTTTACATCTAAGATATGAATTTATCCTTTGTATTATATGCTCTTTCGTCACCATTCCTGACACTTTATGTATTTTAAGTTAATTGTTCGCTTGCTCGTCCAGTTGTATTTTACTTCCATTAATAGCACTGAGAAATAAATGGTAATGGGTAAATATTGGTGGAAACTGCAATATATCTTGGGTAATTAATTACCAACAATGGTGACACAATGAATTAAATTAAAAGACGAATATCTATTTAGCTCTTGAATTATGGATGCATTTGTTCTTTTCTTTACCCAAGATATTCTTAGAACCTGTCTTTAACATTTATATTCAAAGGCCTTTATGCGCTGCTCAGCTTGTTTAGTAAGTGTCCAGGTCTCACAGGCATATGTTGCAATGGGAAAGATGGATGCTCTTAAAAAGATGGATACATGAAATGTCAGTGATGATCAAAGAAGACCAGAAGGCTTGTGGCTAAATCTGGCATCCACTGCCGGTTGGCCCTAACACACATGGGGCTGGCAACATATACCAAGTACTCTGTGAGGTGTGTGCAAGGATCCTTGACTGACCTTTCACCTTTCACTGGCATTAAAGATGTCGTATTCTCTTCCACAGCTCCAAGAGAACTGGTTTGATAAGGTTCTAGAAGCGGTTAAGGTTCTCACACCTGTCATCGTGGCTGTTGAAGGCAGGGATGTGAGTCTGTTTTATATTCGATTTTCTTTTCATCTTCAATATGGCTTCATACATCGCTACATTTTACATATGTGATTTTCTCAAAGCATTTCAAATTTTAGGTAACTTTTTAATTATTTTTATAAAAAATAGTTTTCTTCTACTTGTACCTGTTTTCATTCTGTGCAACCTTATCTTTATTCTCTTATTCTTCATCTTGTTCCTGTCTATTTGTTCTCTCCTCATTGCTTTAGGGACCTCAAATATTCTTGCCCGGTTACAAGAGACCGTGGTTTATAACGCTCTAAACATCCTTGAGGCCTCCAAATCTTTCACTGTGTTCCTCATATTTGACACACCGTTTTCTATTTCAGTTTTATCTACATCTTCAGAGATCATCTTCAATTGTTACATTTGAAACGTTCCCTTTCACAATCAGCTCCAAATGGCAATTGGCATTCTAATTATTGTTATAATTCGTCTCTTACTTTCTTTCATCATGTAATTCATCACCATCATGTGCAGTGTCGATAAACGTAGTCGGTCATGTCTCGCCTTCTCACGCGATCACCAGAGTCGTGGATCTAACACTGTTGTTGTCTCGACCATACCACGCGGCCAAGATATCCAGGTATTTAGTTCTCTGTCATTCCCATGTTCCATCCATCCATCATTTGCCATGCCGGTAAGCGTGGGCGGTCATGTTCTGCCATCTCACTCGATCACCAGAGTCGTGGATCAGCTCCGTGTTCCTGTCTCGAATATGCCATGTGGCCAAGCCATCCAGGTATTTACTTCTCGGTTTTCCCCTTGGTCTCTTCCCTTCGATCTTGCCAATTGTAACCAAGTTATTCAATTCATTTCTTCTCATAACATGCCCAAAAAATTTTGACTGTCTACGTCTAATGTCTCTAATCAGTTTACGATCTTCATTTGTTTCTTGAAGGACTTGTTCATTGGTTTATCTGTCTCTCCATGGTATTCTTTGCATTTTCCCCAGAAACCACATTTCCACAGCCATCAGCTGTTTTTCAGCTTGACTGCTTATTGTCCACGCTTCACATCCATACAAAAGTATTGGTTCTATGTAGCACCTCAACACTCTTTTTCTCGTTTCAATTGATATCTTTTTATTGGTCAGTATGTTTTTCGTCTTGCAAAAGGCTACCCTTGTTATCTTTCTCTCAATCTTGCCAGTTGTCACCAAGTTTTCCAATGTATTTCTTCTCACAAGGTATCCACTAAACTGTGACAGTCTACGTCTACTTCCTCTAATCAGTTTACGATCTTCATTTGTTTCTTGAAGGACTTGGTCATTGCTTTGTCTGTCTGTCCATGGTATTCTCTGCATTTTCCTCAGAAACCACATGTCCACAGCCATCAGATGTTTTTCATGTAAATTATCTCTTGCATTTCCACCTCCACTTCCTCCTCCTCCCCCTCCTCCACCACCGCCAATGACTCTTCCTCCTTCTTCGCCTCATCTTTTTGGTTCAGCTTTAACCACTGGAAAAATGCGCCATTTCGGCAGTGCTAGTAAGTTACGTTAAATGAAGAAATAGCATTCATTTGATGTTGCAAACAATCATTTAAATATGTATTTGAAAACCTGTTATAGACAGCAAAATGATGCACACGACATTAAATAATATTGCACAGTGGAGATACTTTGTTGAAACGGTATGTAGCAATGACGTCATTTCTTTCGCAGCAAAACGAAAACTCTTGAAATCATTGACGCTCTTACACATGTGATTATCTCTCTAGTTTACATCTAAGATATGAATTTATCCTCTGTATTATGTGTTTCTTTTTTCACCATTCCTGACACTTTATGTATTCTAAGTTGATTGTTCTCTTTCTCTTCCATTTGTATTTTACTTCCATTAGGAGCACTAAGAAATATATGTTAATGGGTATATATTGATGGAAACTGCCCAATATCTTGAGTAATTAATTGCCAACAATGGTGACACAATGAAGGAAATTAAAAGACGAATATCTATTGCTCTTCAGAAATTAAAACAACTGAATAAATTGTGGAGTGGGACAGAAAGAACTACAAACATTAGATTTATTTTAAGAGCATGCATCTTTCCCATTGCAACATGCGCCTGTAAAGCCTGAACATTTACTAAATTTCTGAACAGTGCATAAATGCCTTTGAATATAAATGTTATAGACGCGTTCTAAGAATGTATTATATACAGGAAAGAACAAATGAATCCATACGACAAGAACTGAATATTAAAGAAAGTTGGCTACTAAGGACGATTAACCAAAGAAAATTGAAATATTTTGGTCACTTGAAACGTCATGAAAGTTTGGAGAGAATGAGGCGTATATGCCCGGGAAGAGAAGAAAAGGAAGGCCAAGTGAAGATGGGTGCAGGATGTGGCAGATGATCTCCAGATAGGTGTATCGGACGAAGGACATCTTGCTTATGACCGAGAATATTTCCGGAAGATTGTTATTGTAGAGAAGCTCTGCTAAAGACGTGCTACTGAATGGATGAATGAATGATTGAATGAATGATTGAATGAATGAATGAATGAATGAATGAATGAATTAAGGATACTTTGGCCTGTCGATATAATGGTCCTGTGTGTGCGTATCCCCTGGAGTGGGGTTTGGTTTGATATAGATCAGGGCTGATAGAATAGCATAGCATAAAATTCATTCATTCAGTAGCATGTCCTTTGCAGAACCTCGCTCCAAAAACAACTTTCCATAACAACCTTCCGGAAAACTTCTCGATCACAAGCAAGATGTTACGTGTCCGATACACCCAAATGGAGATCATCCGCCACATCCTTTACCCATCTTCTCTTTGACCTTCCTCTTCCTCTCTTCCCAGGCATATGCCCCTCCATTATTGTTCTCTCCAAACTTTCACTACGTTTCAAATGACCAAAATATATTTACTTTCTTTTTTTATCGTCTTTAATAGTCAAACGTCTTCAATATTCAGCTCTTGAAGCATTTGTTCTTTTCTTTACCCAAGATATTCTTAGAACCCGTCTATAACATTTATATTCAATAGCATTTATGCGCTGTTCAGCTTGTTTAGTAAGTGTCCAGGTCTCACAGGCGTTTATTGCAATGGGAAAATTATGCATGCTCTTAAAACGATGGATACATGAAATGTCCGTGGACATCAAGACTTTCAGAAGACTTGTGACTAAATCTGGCATCCACTGCCGGTTGACGCCAACACATGTGGGGGTCAGTACCATTTACCAAGTACTCTGTAGGGTGTGTGCAAAGATCCTTGACTGACCTTTCACCTATCACTGACATTAAATATGTTGTATTCTCCTCCACAGCTACAAGAGAACTGGTTTGATAAGGTTCTAGAAGCGGTTAAGGTTCTCACACCTGTCATCGTGGCTGTTGAAGGCAGGGATGTGAGTCTGTTTTATATTTGATTTTATTTTCATCTTCAAGATGGCTTCATACATCGTTATATTTTACATATGTGATTTTCTCAAAGCATTTCAAAATTTAGGTACCTTTTTAATTATTTTTTTCTAGTTTTCTTCTACTGTTACTGGTTTTCATTCGGTACAACTTTATCGTTATTCTCTTTTTCTTCATCTTGTTCCTGTCTATTTGGTTCTTTCCTCATTGCTTTAATGACCTCAAATATTCTTGACCGGTTACAAGAGACCGTGGTTTATGACGCTCTAAAAATCCTTGAGGCTCTCAAATCTTTCACTGTATTACTCATTTTTGACACACCGTTTTCTATTTCATTGTTATCTACATCTTCAGAGACGATACAAAATTGTTACATTTGAAACATCCCCTTTCACAATCAGCTCAAAATGGCAGTTGGCATTCTAGTTATTGTTAGAATTCATAAATTGCTTTCTTTCATTATGTACATTCATCGTCACCATGTGCCGTGTCGATAAACGTAGGCGGTCATGTCTCGCCATCTCACGCGATCACCAGAGTCGTGGATTTAGCACTGTTCTTGTCTCGACCATACCACGCGGCCAAGCCATCCAGGTATGTAGTTCTCTGTCTTTCCCTTGTTCTATTCCTCTCAATCTTGCCAGTTGTCACCAAGTTTTCCAATTTATTTCTTCTCACAAGGTATCCACTAAACTGTGACAGTCTACGTCTAATTAATCTAATCAGTTTGCGATGTTCATTTGTTTCTTGTAGGATTGGTCATTGCTTTTTCTGTCTGTCTATTGTAGACTTTGCATTTTCCTCAAACACAACATGTCCACAGCCATCAGATATGTTTCATGTAATTTATCTCTTGCATTTCCACCTCCACTTCCCCCTCCTCCACCACCGCCAATTACTCTTCTCCTTCTCCTCCTCATCTTTTTGGTGCAACTTCCACCACTGGAACCTAGTCACACTCTATGGTTAATTATTTTACTTCTACTATAACACGTATACTAGCACTAGCATTTATATTATAAATGTTAAGAATTATTTTACTTCTATTACAGCACTTATGCTAGTATTGACAATTATATTATATTATATATTAAGAATTAATTTACTTCTACTACCGCACTAAAGCTGGTACTAGCAATTATATTATATTGTATATTAAGGATAATTTTACTTCTACTACAAAACTTATGCTAGCACTAAGAATTATATTATATATTAAGAATTAATTAGAAGAAATAAATTGGAGAAATTGGTGAACACTGGCAAGATTGAGGGGAAGAGAATAAGGGGAAGGCAGAGAAGTACATACCTGGATTTTTTGCCACGTCGTATGGTGGAGACAAGAACACAGAGTTGATTCACGACATTGGTGATCACGTGAGATGGCGAAACATAACTGCCCACACTTATTGGCATGGCAAATGATGATGATACCATGATGGGATGAAGTGGGATTTTGAAATTGATCTAGGCTTCTACAGTAATCTAGCCTAAATGGAAACAAGAAATGTACAGGGAAATCAAGGTGGTCAGAATTATGTTGACCACATCTCCCGTCCACTGTTGATTAACCCTTACATAAATCTGGGAGCACCATATATCCATTATGCATAGAGGTTTATAAAATGATACTTTTCTTAGTTTTTACTTACATTAAAGATTTTTTTTTCGTATGGTTTTTCCACAGCTACAAGAGGACTGGCTGGATAAAGTTCTAGAAGTCGTAAAGGTTCTTGAACCCGTCGTTATTCCTCTTATTGAAGGCAGAGATGTGGGTTTTTTCCTATTTTATTTCGTTTTAATCTTCGAGACGGTTACATACACTGTTATATTTTACATGTGACTGCCGATTCCATCAGAGATGAACTTGGTGTTTCGTTGGGGACTATTGTGTTGACATTCTGGCGGTGGCATTATGCACAGTGTATCTGAGCGGGCTGTTGTTTGTCGAGACTCCTGTCTTTTCCACTTTTCACATTGGGCAGTGGGGAGCGTTTCGTGCGATATTCACTGGCACAGGAACGGAGCATAATGGGGACAACCCGTTGCTATGAGGTTGGAACTACGACTAACTAACTAACTAACTATGTGTTTTGTTTTCATAAAAGAAAATTAATGTTTCAGTTGTCATTTGTTTTATTATTGATTTTCCTTCGCATTTGATTTCATCAAATGCTTCCTTCATTGTTTTATTTTCTTAATCTTCATCTCAATCATGTTTATCTGTTGTCTCCTCTATTGCTTTCGTTTTCTTTTACCTCTTTCCCTTCTTCGTCTTTCTAGTTCACCATCCCCATCACTGCAGTCAAGCCATTCTTCTTATTTGATTGTTTCACTTTTTTCTTACTAGTACAAAGAAACTTTTACTCACAACCTTTGTAGCTCTATTTCCGTGAGTAATAAACGTGGTTGTAGCATCAGGATTGTTATCAATATGAATTATAGTAATAGCTGACGTAATAGCTATGAAAAAAGCCCCATTTCGGCAGTACTAGTAAGTTATATTAAATAAAAAAAATAACATTCATTTGCTGTTGCAAACAATCATTTAAATATGTATTTGAAGACCTGTTATAGACAGCAAAATGATGCACACGACATTAAATAATATTGCACAGTGAATATACTTTGTTAAAACTGCATGTAGCAATGACGTCATTTCTTTTACAGCAAAACGAAAACTCTTGAAGTCATTGACGCTCTTACACGTGTGATTATCTCTCTAGTTTACATCTAAGATATGAATTTATCCTTTGTATTATATGCTCTTTCGTCACCATTCCTGACACTTTATGTATTTTAAGTTAATTGTTCGCTTGCTCGTCCAGTTGTATTTTACTTCCATTAATAGCACTGAGAAATAAATGGTAATGGGTAAATATTGGTGGAAACTGCAATATATCTTGGGTAATTAATTACCAACAATGGTGACACAATGAATTAAATTAAAAGACGAATATCTATTTAGCTCTTGAATTATGGATGCATTTGTTCTTTTCTTTACCCAAGATATTCTTAGAACCTGTCTTTAACATTTATATTCAAAGGCCTTTATGCGCTGCTCAGCTTGTTTAGTAAGTGTCCAGGTCTCACAGGCATATGTTGCAATGGGAAAGATGGATGCTCTTAAAAAGATGGATACATGAAATGTCAGTGATGATCAAAGAAGACCAGAAGGCTTGTGGCTAAATCTGGCATCCACTGCCGGTTGGCCCTAACACACATGGGGCTGGCAACATATACCAAGTACTCTGTGAGGTGTGTGCAAGGATCCTTGACTGACCTTTCACCTTTCACTGGCATTAAAGATGTCGTATTCTCTTCCACAGCTCCAAGAGAACTGGTTTGATAAGGTTCTAGAAGCGGTTAAGGTTCTCACACCTGTCATCGTGGCTGTTGAAGGCAGGGATGTGAGTCTGTTTTATATTCGATTTTCTTTTCATCTTCAATATGGCTTCATACATCGCTACATTTTACATATGTGATTTTCTCAAAGCATTTCAAATTTTAGGTAACTTTTTAATTATTTTTATAAAAAATAGTTTTCTTCTACTTGTACCTGTTTTCATTCTGTGCAACCTTATCTTTATTCTCTTATTCTTCATCTTGTTCCTGTCTATTTGTTCTCTCCTCATTGCTTTAGGGACCTCAAATATTCTTGCCCGGTTACAAGAGACCGTGGTTTATAACGCTCTAAACATCCTTGAGGCCTCCAAATCTTTCACTGTGTTCCTCATATTTGACACACCGTTTTCTATTTCAGTTTTATCTACATCTTCAGAGATCATCTTCAATTGTTACATTTGAAACGTTCCCTTTCACAATCAGCTCCAAATGGCAATTGGCATTCTAATTATTGTTATAATTCGTCTCTTACTTTCTTTCATCATGTAATTCATCACCATCATGTGCAGTGTCGATAAACGTAGTCGGTCATGTCTCGCCTTCTCACGCGATCACCAGAGTCGTGGATCTAACACTGTTGTTGTCTCGACCATACCACGCGGCCAAGATATCCAGGTATTTAGTTCTCTGTCATTCCCATGTTCCATCCATCCATCATTTGCCATGCCGGTAAGCGTGGGCGGTCATGTTCTGCCATCTCACTCGATCACCAGAGTCGTGGATCAGCTCCGTGTTCCTGTCTCGAATATGCCATGTGGCCAAGCCATCCAGGTATTTACTTCTCGGTTTTCCCCTTGGTCTCTTCCCTTCGATCTTGCCAATTGTAACCAAGTTATTCAATTCATTTCTTCTCATAACATGCCCAAAAAATTTTGACTGTCTACGTCTAATGTCTCTAATCAGTTTACGATCTTCATTTGTTTCTTGAAGGACTTGTTCATTGGTTTATCTGTCTCTCCGTGGTATTCTTTGCATTTTCCCCAGAAACCACATTTCCACAGCCATCAGCTGTTTTTCAGCTTGACTGCTTATTGTCCACGCTTCACATCCATACAAAAGTATTGGTTCTATGTAGCACCTCAACACTCTTTTTCTCGTTTCAATTGATATCTTTTTATTGGTCAGTATGTTTTTCGTCTTGCAAAAGGCTACCCTTGTTATCTTTCTCTCAATCTTGCCAGTTGTCACCAAGTTTTCCAATGTATTTCTTCTCACAAGGTATCCACTAAACTGTGACAGTCTACGTCTACTTCCTCTAATCAGTTTACGATCTTCATTTGTTTCTTGAAGGACTTGGTCATTGCTTTGTCTGTCTGTCCATGGTATTCTCTGCATTTTCCTCAGAAACCACATGTCCACAGCCATCAGATGTTTTTCATGTAAATTATCTCTTGCATTTCCACCTCCACTTCCTCCTCCTCCCCCTCCTCAACCACCGCCAATGACTCTTCCTCCTTCTTCGCCTCATCTTTTTGGTTCAGCTTTAACCACTGGAAAAATGCGCCATTTCGGCAGTGCTAGTAAGTTACGTTAAATGAAGAAATAGCATTCATTTGATGTTGCAAACAATCATTTAAATATGTATTTGAAAACCTGTTATAGACAGCAAAATGATGCACACGACATTAAATAATATTGCACAGTGGAGATACTTTGTTGAAACGGTATGTAGCAATGACGTCATTTCTTTCGCAGCAAAACGAAAACTCTTGAAATCATTGACGCTCTTACACATGTGATTATCTCTCTAGTTTACATCTAAGATATGAATTTATCCTCTGTATTATGTGTTTCTTTTTTCACCATTCCTGACACTTTATGTATTCTAAGTTGATTGTTCTCTTTCTCTTCCATTTGTATTTTACTTCCATTAGGAGCACTAAGAAATATATGTTAATGGGTATATATTGATGGAAACTGCCCAATATCTTGAGTAATTAATTGCCAACAATGGTGACACAATGAAGGAAATTAAAAGACGAATATCTATTGCTCTTCAGAAATTAAAACAACTGAATAAATTGTGGAGTGGGACAGAAAGAACTACAAACATTAGATTTATTTTAAGAGCATGCATCTTTCCCATTGCAACATGCGCCTGTAAAGCCTGAACATTTACTAAATTTCTGAACAGTGCATAAATGCCTTTGAATATAAATGTTATAGACGCGTTCTAAGAATGTATTATATACAGGAAAGAACAAATGAATCCATACGACAAGAACTGAATATTAAAGAAAGTTGGCTACTAAGGACGATTAACCAAAGAAAATTGAAATATTTTGGTCACTTGAAACGTCATGAAAGTTTGGAGAGAATGAGGCGTATATGCCCGGGAAGAGAAGAAAAGGAAGGCCAAGTGAAGATGGGTGCAGGATGTGGCAGATGATCTCCAGATAGGTGTATCGGACGAAGGACATCTTGCTTATGACCGAGAATATTTCCGGAAGATTGTTATTGTAGAGAAGCTCTGCTAAAGACGTGCTACTGAATGGATGAATGAATGATTGAATGAATGATTGAATGAATGAATGAATGAATGAATTAAGGATACTTTGGCCTGTCGATATAATGGTCCTGTGTGTGCGTATCCCCTGGAGTGGGGTTTGGTTTGATATAGATCAGGGCTGATAGAATAGCATAGCATAAAATTCATTCATTCAGTAGCATGTCCTTTGCAGAACCTCGCTCCCATAACAACCTTCCGGAAAACTTCTCGATCACAAGCAAGATGTTACGTGTCCGATACACCCAAATGGAGATCATCCGCCACATCCTTTACCCATCTTCTCTTTGACCTTCCTCTTCCTCTCTTCCCAGGCATATGCCCCTCCATTATTGTTCTCTCCAAACTTTCACTACGTTTCAAATGACCAAAATATATTTACTTTCTTTTTTTATCGTCTTTAATAGTCAAACGTCTTCAATATTCAGCTCTTGAAGTATTTGTTCTTTTCTTTACCCAAGATATTCTTAGAACCCGTCTATAACATTTATATTCAATAGCATTTATGCGCTGTTCAGCTTGTTTAGTAAGTGTCCAGGTCTCACAGGCGTATATTGCAATGGGAAAATTATGCATGCTCTTAAAACGATGGATACATGAAATGTCCGTGGACATCAAGACGTTCAGAAGACTTGTGACTAAATCTGGCATCCACTGCCGGTTGACGCCAACACATGTGGGGGTCAGTACCATTTACCAAGTACTCTGTAGGGTGTGTGCAAAGATCCTTGACTGACCTTTCACCTATCACTGACATTAAATATGTTGTATTCTCCTCCACAGCTACAAGAGAACTGGTTTGATAAGGTTCTAGAAGCGGTTAAGGTTCTCACACCTGTCATCGTGGCTGTTGAAGGCAGGGATGTGAGTCTGTTTTATATTTGATTTTATTTTCATCTTCAAGATGGCTTCATACATCGTTATATTTTACATATGTGATTTTCTCAAAGCATTTCAAAATTTAGGTACCTTTTTAATTATTTTTTTTTCTAGTTTTCTTCTACTGTTACTGGTTTTCATTCGGTACAACTTTATCGTTATTCTCTTTTTCTTCATCTTGTTCCTGTCTATTTGGTTCTTTCCTCATTGCTTTAATGACCTCAAATATTCTTGACCGGTTACAAGAGACCGTGGTTTATGACGCTCTAAAAATCCTTGAGGCTCTCAAATCTTTCACTGTATTACTCATTTTTGACACACCGTTTTCTATTTCATTGTTATCTACATCTTCAGAGACGATACAATTTGTTACGATACAATGGCTGTTGAAGGCAGGGATGTGAGTCCGTTTTATATTTGATTTTCTTTTCATCTTCAAGCCGACTGTATACATCGTTACATTTTACATGTGTGCTTTTCTCAAAGTAATTCAAACTTTTAATTTTCTTTTTAATGATGTTCCCCAGTATTCTTCTTCTTTAACTGGTTTTCATTCAGTACATCCTTATCTTTATTCTCACATTCTTCATCTTGTTCCTATTTATTTGTTTTCTCCTCATTGCTTTAAGGACCTCAAATTTCCTTGCACAGTTACAAGAGACCGTTGTTGATGACGCTCTAAAAGTGCTTGACGCTATCAAATCTGTCACTGTGCCCCTCATTTCTGACAGACTGTTTCCTATTTCAATTTTATTTACATCTGCAATGACGTTACATATTTGTTACATTTGAAACGTTCCCTTTCGCAAACCAGCTCAAAATGTCAACAAGCAATCTAGTTATTGTTTAGAATTGTCTTCATCTATCACTTTCTTTCTACATAATTATCTCTTGAATTTTCACCTCCTCAGCCTCCTCCTCTGACTTCACCTTCCAGCCTCCTTCTCTTGCTCCTCATCCTCCACCACTGGAACCTAGTCACTCGTTATGGTTGATTATAATACTTCTACTGCAGCACCTATGCTAGTACTAGCAATTATATTGTATTATATATTTAGCATTATATTACTTCTACTACAGCAATAATGCTAATAATGACAATTATATTGTATTATATATTAAGGATTATTTTATTTCTGCTACAGCTCTAATGCTACTATTGACAATTATATTATATTAAACAAACTACATATTTTTTTACTTCTACTACATCACAAATGCTGTAACTAACAATTGTTATATTATATATTAAGGATTATCTTACTTCTACTACAACACTAATTATAGTACTGACAATTATATTATATAAGCACTAGACTCGAGTTTCTCTCTCGTTTGAGCTCGTCAGTGGAGCATATCCCTGTCTGTACCAGGGTGAGAAAAAGACACCGGCTCAATATGAATCACACATTGACAATATATATGGACACAACAGCTAGACATTTTCTGGAACCCACAAAGGTAAACAAACAAGCGGGAGACCTAGAAACACACGGGGAAGGCAATTTTTTTTTTCGCTTATAATTTACATGACATCGCTGTCAACACTAGCATTTTATCTCTGTTGTTGATATCTTGGCAAGATTACGCTCAGTAGTTTGGGACGGGAATTAAAAAGGCGAATAATAGTGTGAGGACACGGAGGTACTTGCAGGAGATATCAAAAGATGGAATGGCTTGACCTGGATTGGTTGAAGGACTATGTCTCAATGGGGGATAACTGGTGTAGAAGAAATAAGCTAGCAGGTCATAGTAAATGAAGAAATTATGTTGGTTGCTTTTGCAAACAATCATTAAACTATTGAATTGAAAAAGCATTTAGTGATAATACAATGATTCGAAGGAAATGATATTGCACAGTGCAAGCAATATGTAAAAGCAGCATGAAGTAATGAATGACATCATTACAGCAATAAGACAAATGGCTTGAATACACTAAATCTATCTTCAGTGTATTCTTACACATAGTAGAATCTTACTATTAGCAATTATATTATTTTATATGTTAGGGACTCTTTTGCCTACGTGCACGGTGGTCAGGTGTTTGTATATATCGCTATGAAGTGGGATTCTTAAATTGATCCAGGCTTCAACAGTAATCTAGCTTAAATGGACACCACAAATGTACAGGGAAAGCAAGGCGGTCAGAATGATGTTGACCACATCTCCCGTCTAATGATGATTGGCTTTTACATAAATGAGGCGAGCACCATATATCCGCCGGTCTCTCTGGCCGAGGGGTTACAACACTTTCTCCGTAATCCCGTTTATCACGCAGAGTCTCGTAGCAGGGCGAGAGCTGGGAGCGGTTCGACCCCCGCTGGTGACTTGCGGGATAACTGAGCCGGCCGCTCAGAAAGCAATGGCAAACTACTGAGCGTAATCTTGCCAAGAAATAAACATACAGCTGAAAGATGCTGATGTTGACAGCGATGTCCTGTTAAGGATATGAAAAAAAAAGAAAAAAAAACCCATATATCCAATATGCTTAGAGGCTTATAAAATGATACTTTACTCAGTTTTTACTTACATTAAAGATTGTTTCGTATGTTTATCCACAGCTACAAGAGGACTGGCTGGATAAAGTTCTAGAAGTCGTGAAGGTTCTTGAACCTGTCGTCATTCCCCTTATTGAAGGCAGAGATGTGAGTCTTTTTTCTTTTTAATTTCGGTTTAATCTACGAGCAAGTTACATGCTTTGTTACATTTTATATAAGCTTTTTTTTTCTACAAGAAAATTGGCTTTTTTATTACTGAATTTTTTTCTTCTTTGATTTCGTCGCATACATCCTTCATTTCTTTATCCTCTTCATCTTCATCTTATTCAAACATATTTGTTTTATACTTTATTTCTTTCGTGTCCTTTCACCTCTTTCTTTTCCTCATCTGTTTAGTTCACCATCGCCATCACCTCTGTCAACCCATCCTTCATCTCCGATGTCGGAGAGTGTCTGCCTGTACGGCGAGGAACCACCAGTCTGCACACCAATAAGCCAGACATGGGACAACGGATACTCACGCAAACCTCAGGTCCTGTATGACATCACACTGATGTTGGACAACAGGATGCCTTCATCCGACATACAGGACTTCGCATTGGAGCTCAAGCCATCGAACGCAAGCAAGCAAGCAAGCAAACCCATCCTTCTTATTTGGCTATTCCACATTTTCTTTCTAGTACAAAGAAACTTTCGCTCATAACCATAGTAGCTCTATTGTCAGGAGTAATAAACGTGGTTGTAGTCACAGAATTGTTTTAAATATAAATTATAGTAATATTTGTAGCAATAGCAATGAAAGAAGTTTCATTTAACAATACCAGTAAGTATCGGTCAATCAAGAGTTTAGAAAAAGACACCGGCTCAATATGGATGACATATTGAGAAAATATTGGGAAACAATAACTAGACATTTTTTTTCTGGAACCCACAAAGGTAAACGAAATAGAGGGAGACCCAGAAATACAAGGGGAAGCTAAGTACGCCGGTGAATAACAGTGGGAGGACATGGAGGTAAGTTCAGGGGATATCAAAAGATACAATGGCTTGACGTGGATTGGTTGAAGGAATAAGCCCCAATGTGGATATAGGGTGAAGCTGAAGAAAGCTAGCAGGTCATATTAAATAGAGAAAGGATGCTTAGCTGCTGTTGCAAACAATCATTAAAGTATTGATTTGGAAAGCATTTAGTGATAATACAAGGATTCGAAGGAAATAATATTGCAAAGTGCAGATACTGTGTGATAGCCGCATGAAGTAATGTCGGCATCTCTCTTACAGCAATAATACACATGGCTTGATTAGACTTTGAAATATATTGCCGCCCTTACACCTGTAATTGTCTTTCTAGCTTTCTACGCAGATATGAATCCATTCTCTATTTCATGTATTCAATCCTTCACCATTGCTGATTCGGGTTCTATTTTATATTTTCTGCATTTCTGTAGCTTTTTCGAAGAAAGGTTTGAGAGTGCTTTCAGTATATTCTTACAAATAGTTGACTGTTACTGCTAGCAAGTATATTTTATATTTTATTAACTCTTTTGCCTTCCGGCACGGTGGTCAGATATTTGAATCCGTTACCATGAAGCTAATTTTTAAAATGATCTAAGCTTCTACAGTAATCAAGCCTAAATGGGTACCAGAAATGTACAGGGAAATCAAGGCTGTCTAAATGATGTTGACAACATCTCCTGTCTTGTGCTGATTGGCCCTTACATAAATGGGGCGAGCACCATATATCCAATATGCTTGGAGGCTTTTAAAATGACAAGTTACTTGTTTTTAATACATTCCTTAGTTTTTACTAAAAGTCGCTTAAAAGTCGACAAGGTCGACTTCATTGCACCGGGTTTATCCCATATGGCTCGGTCTCTTCCCGCAGCGCGGAAAGCGTCGCACAAAGCACGAACGCCGTAGCTTTTAGCGACGACCCACAGGAGTCTCTGAATCATTTAACTCGTAAGCCGAAGGGCGCGGCCCGGAATCGAACCCACAACCTTCGAAGCACGAGTCAAACGGCTTGATCACTTCGCCACAGAGACTCCCTACAGACAGTTTTTACTTACATTACAGATGGTTTCGAATGTTTTTCCACAGCTACAAGAGGACTGGCTGGATAAAGTTCTAGAGGTCGTGAAGGTTCTTGAACCCGTCGTCATTCCCCTTATTGAAGGCAGAGACGTGAGTCTTTTTTTTTTCCAATTTAAATTCGTTTTAATCTTTGAGACAGTTGCATTCATTCTTATATGTTACATGTGTGTATTTCTCCTAAAGGAAAATTAATGTTTCAGTTACCAGTTGATTTATTACTGATTTTCCTTCGCCTTTGATTTCATCTCATGCGTCCTTATTTTCTCTATTCTCTTCATTTTCATCTCAATCATGTTTATTTGATGTCTCCTCTATTTCTTTCATTTTCTTTCAATTTCTTCACATCTTCGTCTTTCTAGTTTATAATCCCCATCACCCCTGTTAAGCCATCCTTATTTGATTGTTTCACTTTTCTTACTAGTACAAAGAAACTTTTGCTCATAAACTTTGTATCTCTATTGCCGTAAGTAATAACCGTAGATGTAGTATCAGGATTGTTATCAATATGAATTATAGCAATGGCTGTCGTAATAGCTATGAAAACAGCGCCATTTTGGCAGTACTAGTAAGTTATATTAATTGTAGAAATAACATTCATTTGCTGTTGCAAACAATCATTTAAGTATGTATTTGAACACCTGTTATGGACAGCAAAATGATGCACAAGACATTAAATAATATTGCGTAGTGGAGATACTTTGTTTAAACTGCATGTAGCAATGACGTCATTTCTTTTACAGCAAAATGAAAACTCTTGAAGTCATTGACGCTCTTACACGTGTGATTATCTCTAGTTTACATCTAAGATATGAATTTATCCTTTGTATTATATGCTCTTTCGTCACCATTCCTGACACTTTATGTATTTTAAGTTGATTGTTTGCTTTCTCTTCCAGTTGCATTTTACTTCCATTAGTACCAGAAATAAATATATGTCAATGAGTAAATATTAGTGGAAACTGCCGAATATCTTGTGTTATTAATTACCAACAATGGTGACACAATGGAGGAGATTAAAAGTCGAATATCTATTGCTCTTCGAAAATTACAACTGAATAAATTGTGGAGTGGGACAGACAGAACTACAAAAATTATATTTTTTTTAATAACATGCATCTTTGTCATTGCAACATGCGCCTGTAAGACCAGGACACTTACTAAAATGCTGAACAGTGCATAAATGCCTTTGAATACAAATGTTATAGACGCGTTCTAAGAATGTCTTTTTATACATAAAAGAACAAATGAATCCATCCGACAAGAACTGAATATTGAAGAAAGTTGGCTACTAAAGACTATAAAACAAAGAAAATTGAAATATTTTGGTCACTTGAAACGTCATGAAAGTTTGGAGAAAACAATAATGAGGAGTATATGCCCGGGAAGAGAAGATGAGGAAGGCCAAAGATAAGATGGGTGCAGGATGCGTCAGATGATCTCCAGAACAATTACAAAAGTTTACTAAAGACTATAAAACAAAGAAAATTGAAATATTTTGGTCACTTGAAACGTCATGAAAGTTTGGAGAAAACAATAATGAGGAGTATATGCCCGGGAAGAGAAGATGAGGAAGGCCAAAGATAAGATGGGTGCAGGATGCGTCAGATGATCTCCAGATGGATATATCATCTTACTTATGACCGAGAATATTTCCGGAAGAATGTTATGGGGGAGAGGCTCTGCAAAAGACATACTAATGAATGAATGAATGAATGAATGAATGAATGAATGAATGAATGAATGAATGAATGACACGTTGGCCTGTCGACATGATGGTCCTGTGTGTGCGTTTCCCCTGGAGTGGGGTTTGATATAAATCCGGGCTGTTATTATAACATAGCATAAAATTCATTTATTCATACAGTAGCATGTCTTTTGCAGAACCTCGCTCCCATAACAACCTTCCGGAAGACTTCTCGATCACTAGCAAGATGTCCCGTGTCCGATACACCCAACTGTAGATCGTCCGTCACAGTCTTTAGCCATCTTCTCTTTGGCCTTCCTCTTCCTCTCTTCCCAGGCATATGCCCCTCCATCATTGTTCTCTCCAAACTTTCAATACGTTTAAAGAAGCCAAAATATATCTACTTTCTTTGTTTCATCGTCTTTAATAGCCGAACGTCTTCAATATTCAGCTCTTGAAGTATTTGTTCTTTTCTTTACCCAAGATATTCTTAGAACCCGTCTATGACATTTATATTCAAAAGCATTTATGCGCTGTTCAGCTTCTTTAGTAAGTGTCCAGGTCTCACGTGCGTATGTTGCAATGGGAAAGATGCATGCTCTTAAAAAGATTGATAGATGAAATGTCTACGGAAATCAAGACGATCGGAACGCTTCTGACTAAATCTGGCATCAACTGCCGATTGACCCTAACACATGTGGGGCCAGTACCATATACCAAGTACTCTGTATGGTGTGTGCAAAGATCCTTGACTGACTTTTTGCCTTTCACTGACTTTAAAGATATCGTATTCTCTTCCACAGCTACAAGAGAACTGGTTTGATAAGGTTCTAGAAGCGGTTAAGGTTCTCACACCTGTCATCGTGGCTGTTGAAGGCAGGGATGTGAGTCCGTTTTATATTTGATTTTCTTTTCATCTTCAAGATGGCTTCATACATCGTTACATTTTACATGTGTGATTTTCTCAAAGCATTTCAAAATTTAGGTACCTTTTTAATTATTTGTTATAGTTTTCTTCTACTTTTACTGGTTTTCATTCGGTACAACTTTATCTTTATTCTCTTATTCCTCAGCTTGTTCCTGTCTATTTGTTTTCTCCTCATTACTTTAAGGACCTCAAATATTCTTGCCCGGTTACAAGAGACCGTGGTTTATGACGCTCTAAAAATTCATGAGGCTCTCAAATCTTTCACTGTATTACTCATTTTTGACACACCGTTTTCTATTTTATTTTTAGCTACATCTTCAGAGACGATGCAAAATTGTTACATTTGAAACGTTCCCTTTCACAATCAGCTCAAAATGTCAACTGGCATTCTAGTTGTTGTTAGAATTCATATATTGTTTTCTTTCATTATGTACATTCATCATCTTTATGCGCCGTGCCGATAATCGTAGGTGGTCATGTCTCACCATCTCACGCGATCACCAGAGTCGTGGATCTAACACTGTTCTTGTCTCGATGATACCAGGCGGCCAAGCCATCCAGGTATTTAGTTCTCTGTCTTTCCCTTGTTCTCTTCAACTCAATCTTGCCAGTTGTTACCAAGTTTTCCAGTTTATTTCTCACAAGGTATCCACTAAACTGTGACAGCCTACATCTAATTAATCTAATCAGTTTACGATTTTCATGTTCCTTGGACTTGGTAAATGGTTTTTCTGTCTGTTCATTGCATTCTTTGCATTTTCCTCAAACACTACATGTCCACAGCCATCAGATGTTTTTCATTACATTATCTCTTGCATTTCCACCTCCACTTCCTCCTCCTTCCTCTCCTCCACCACCGCCAATTACTCTCCCTCCTTCTTCGCCTCATCTTTTTGATGCAACTTCCACCACTGGAACCTAGTCACACTTTATGGTTGATTATTTTAATTCTACTACAACACGTATACTCAATCAATCAATCATGTGCCGTGCCGGAAAGCGTGGGCGGTCATGATTCGCCATTTCACTCGATCACCAGAGTCGTGGATCAGCTCAGTGTTCCTGTCTCGTCCATGCCATGTGGCCAAGCCATCCAGGTATTTTCCTCTCGGAAAATTATATTGTAAATATTAAGGATTATGTTACTACTACTACAGCACTTATGCTAGTACTGACAATTAGATTATATTATATTTTATGGATTATTTTACTTCTACTACAAGACTTGCGCTAGTACTGACAATTATATTACATTATATATTAAGAATTAATTTACTTCTTCTACCGCATTAATGCTGGTACTAGCAATTATATTATATTATGTATTAAGGATTATTTTACTTCTACTACAAAACTTATGCTAGCACTAAGAATTATATTATATATTAAGAATTAATTAGAAGAAATAAATTGGAGAAATTGGTGAACACATGGCATGACTGAGGGGAAGAGAATAAGGGAAAGGCAGAGAAGTATATACCTAGATGGTATGGCCGCGTTGTATGGTCGAGACAAGAACACTGAGCTGATCCACGACATTGGTGATCATGTGAGATCGTGAAACATAACTGCCCATGCTTATTGACATGGCACATGATGATGATGATGATGATAACATAATGCGATGGAGTGGGATTTTGACATTGATCTAGGCTTCTACAGTAATCTAGCCTAAATGGAAACAAGAAATGTACATGTAAATCAAGGCGGTCAGAATTATGTTGGCCACATCTCCTGTCCAGTGCTCATTGACCCCTACATAAATGGGACGAGAACCATATATCCAATATGCAAAGAGGTTTATAAAATGATACTTTACTTAGTTATTACTTACATTAAAGATTTTTTTTCGTATGTTTTTTTTCCACAGCTACAAGAGGACTGGCTGGATAAAGTTCTAGAAGTCGTAAAGGTTCTTGAACCCGTCGTTATTCCCCTTATTGAAGGCAGAGAAGTGAGTCTTTTTTCTATTTAATTTCGTTTTAATCTTCGAGACGGTTACATACACTGTTATAGTTTACATGTGTTTTGTTTTTCCTAAAAGAAAATTAATGTTTCAGTTGTCATTTGTTTTATTATTGATTTTCCTTCGCCTTTTATTTCATCAAATGCTTCCTTCATTGTTTTATTCTCTTAATCTTCATCTCAGTCATGTTTATCTGTTGTCTCCTCTATTGCTTTTTTCTTTCACCTCTTTCCCTTCTTCTTCTTTCTAGTTCACCATCCCCATCACCGCTGTCAAGCCATCCTTCTTTTTTTGATTATTTCACTTTTATTTTTAGTCCAAAGAAACTTTCACTCATAACCTTTATAGCTGTATTGTCAGAAGTAATAAAAGTGGTTGTCTTATCAGGATTGTTATAAATATTAATTATTGTAGTAGTTGAAGCAATAGCAATAAAATGAGATGCATTGACAAAGCCAGTAGGTACCAGTGAATCAAGAGGTGAGAACAACACACCGGCTCCATCTAGAAATTAATGTTTCATTTACTTTATTTTATTATTGATTTTCCCTCCCGGTCGATTTAGTCACATTTCTTTATTCTCTTAATATTCATCCCTTTTACTGACTTAAAGATATCGTGTGTTTTTCCACAGCTACAAGAGAACTGGTTTGATAAGGTTCTAGAAGTGGTTCAGGTTCTGACACCTGTCATTGTGGCTGTTGAAGGCAGGGATGTGAGTCCGTTTTATATTTGATTTTCTTTTCATCTTCGAGCTGACTGTATACATCGTTATATTTTACATGTGTGCTTTTCTCAAAGTAATTCAAACTTTTAATTTTCTTTTTAATGATTTTCCCCAGATTCTTCTTCTTTAACTGGTTTTCATTCAGTACATCCTTATCTTTATTCTCACATTCTTCATCTTGTTCCTATTTATTTGTTTTCTCCTCATTGCTTTAAGGACCTCAAATTTCCTTGCACAGTTACAAGAGACCGTTGTTGATGACCATCTAAAAGTGCTTGACGCTATCAAATCTGTCACTGTGCCCCTCGTTTCTGACAGACTGTTTCCTATTTCAATTTTATTTACATCTGCAATGACGTTACATATTTGTTACATTTGAAACGTTCCCTTTCGCAAACCAGCTCAAAATGTCAACAAGCAATCTAGTTATTGTTTAGAATTGTCTTCATCTCTCACTTTCTTTCTACATAATTATCTCTTGAATTTTCACCTCCTCAGCCTCCTCCTCTGACTTCACCTTCCCGCCTCCTTCTCTTGCTCCTCATCCTCCACCACTGGAACCTGGTCATTCGTTATGGTTGATTATTTTACTTCTACTGCAGCACCTATGCTAGTACTAGCAATTATATTGTATTATATATTTAGCATTATATTACTTCTACTACAAGCAAAAAGAAGACACAGATTATGTCACAGGGTGCACATGGGGTACCATCAATCTTTATTGACGACGCCGAACTAGAGATAGTAGACCATTTTACATATCTAGGATCAGTGGTAAATAGCAAATTATCCCTAGATCAGGAAATCAACATCCGGATTGGTAAGGCAGCAGCAACAATGAACAGGTTAAGAAAAAGAGTCTGGGAGAATAGGAAGCTTACTGCCAAAACAAAAGTCCTTGTCTATCAAGCCTGTGTCCTTAGTACTCTTCTCTATGGCAGTGAAACCTGGACAACTTACTCACACCAAGAGAACAATTTAAACAGCTTTCATATGCGGTGTCTGCGAAGAATTCTTGGTATTAAGTGGCAAGACAAAATCACAAATACTGAAGTATTGGAAAGATCAGGTTGTGTGACAGTTTATTCCATGCTCAGTCTTCGTAGACTTAGATGGATAGGACATCTTAGGAGGATGGATGATGGTAGAATACCAAAGGATATCTTTTTTGGTGAATTACAGATGGGTAAGAGATCTCAGGGTCGGCCTCTACTACGATACAAAGATGTGTGTAAGCGGGACATGACTGATACAGACATTGATAATGCACATTGGGAGCAAGTCGCCGCTGAACGTGTTGCATGGAGGGCAAATATCAGAAATGGAATAAAGTCAAAGGAGAAAATTATTGCAGAAAAGTCACACACCAAGCGTTTGAGACGTAAGATGGTGCATGATGGTGGAAATGACCACGTGTTCACATGCACCCACTGTGAACGGACATTTACAGCGCAAATTGGCCTTATCAGTCACACTCGCTACCGCCATAGTTAAAAGTTATTATGCCTTTCTAAAGCACAAACTATCGTCTTTCAAGACGGCAAGGTGCCAATGACTTCTACTACAGCAATAATGCTAATAATGACAATTATATTGTATTATATATTAAGGATTATTTTATTTCTGCTACAGCTCTAATGCTACTATTGACAATTATATTATATTAAATAAACTACATATTTTTTACTTCTACTACATCACAAATGCTGTAACTAACAATTGTTATATTATATATTAAGGATTATCTTACTTCTACTACAACACTAATTATAGTACTGACAATTATATTATATAAGCACTAGACTCGAGTTTCTCTCTCGTTTGAGCTCGTCAGTAGAGCATATCCCTGTCTGTACCAGGGTGAGAAAAAGACACCGGCTCAATATGAATCACACATTGACAATATATATGGACACATCAGCTAGACATTTTCTGGAACCCACAAAGGTAAACAAACAAGACCTAGAAACACAAGGGGAAGGCAATTTTTTTTTCGCTTATAATTTACATGACATCGCTGTCAACACTAGCATTTTATCTCTGTTGTTGATATCTTGGCAAGATTACGCTCAGTAGTTTTGGACGGGAATTAAAAAGGCGAATAATAGTGTGAGGACACGGAGGTACTTGCAGGAGATATCAAAAGATGGAATGGCTTGACCTGGATTGGTTGAAGGACTATGTCTCAATGGGGGATAACTGGTGTAGAAGAAATAAGCTAGCAGGTCATAGTAAATGAAGAAATTATGCTGGTTGCTTTTGCAAACAATCATTAAACTATTCATTAAACTACTGTGACAGCCTATATCTAATTAATCTAATCAGTTTACGATTTTCATGTTCCTTGGACTTGGTAAATGGTTTTTCTGTCTATTCATTGCATTCTTTGCATTTTCCTCAAACACTACATGTCCA
Organism: Cepaea hortensis; assembly: GCA_963921405.1. NCBI lineage: Eukaryota > Metazoa > Mollusca > Gastropoda > Stylommatophora > Helicidae > Cepaea > Cepaea hortensis. The sequence goes on from OY992876.1 coordinate 436,660,524, forward strand.
CAGCCATCAGATGTTTTTCATTACATTATCTCTTGCATTTCCACCTCCACTTCCTCCTCCTTCCTCTCCTCCACCACCGCCAATTACTCTCCCTCCTTCTTCGCCTCATCTTTTTGATGCAACTTCCACCACTGGAATTTACTTCTTCTACCGCATTAATGCTGGTACTAGCGCAAGTCTTGTAGTAGAAGGACAGGCGAAAGGGTGGGATACTGACTCTCGTCAAAAACAACATTCCTGCTTCCCAAATTGAAGTTCACATGGAAGGGGCTGAGTATCAGGCACTTAAACTTAAAACAGACAATACAGACTTTCACCTGATCAATTACTACTGTCCAAATGACCGCCCACGGGCACTGGACACACTACCATTAAAAAGAAAAATGATTGTGTGTGGCGACTTCAACAGCCATTCGCAGAGCTGGGGCTATGATCACATGGACCAGAGAGGAGAGAGATTGGAAGATTGGCAGGATGAGAATAGATTCATCCTGATTAACAAGCCGTCTGACCCACATACCTTCTACTCGAGATCATGGCACTCTACAACTACACCTGACCTGGCGTTTTATTCACCAGACCTGGAGTGGAACATTACACGAATTGTTGGGAAACAACTTGGTGGCAGTGACCATCGGCCAGTCTTTCTAACTGTAGAAAATGAGTTTGTAAGTGAAAGCAGCACCCTGTCGAGGTGGAACTACAAGAAAGCAGACTGGGCAATGTACAAGCATCGCACCAGCATACTGGTTAAAAACCTGAACACTGAGAAGGACATAAATAAAGTAGTTGAAGAGTTTGGGAAATGCATACTACAGGCAGCACGAGAAACAATACCAAGAGGAGCCCGTAAACATTATAAACCCTACTGGAATAGTGAACTGGGACAGTTGCATAATGATGTGGATGTATGTAGAAAACAAGCAGAGGCCAATCCCAGCCAAGAGCACCACAATAAATATCAGCACGCAAAAGCCAAATTTCAAAGGTCCCAACTGCAGGCTAGACGGAAAAGCTGGCAGGAGAAAACAGAGTCACTGAACTTTGAAAGAGACACAAGGAAGTTATGGAGGCTAATAAAACAGCTTAACGATGAGGGCACAGGGAGAAACTCAAAAATCGCGCTACATAAAGACGGAAAAATTTTAACAGGAAAGCAAGCAGCTGACCATTTTGCGGACTCATTCGCACAAGATAACAATATTGAAATTAGTCCAGAGAAACAACAGGAGATTCGAGAGAAATGGCAAAATACAGGACAGAAGGAAATTGTACATGTGGTTATGGAGACACCTATCACATTCAGTGAACTGGAGCTAGCCATATCAAAACTGAAAATGAGAAAATCACCAGGAGCTGATGGTATCTCCAATGAAATGATCAGGAACATAGGAACAGAGGCCAAAGCAAAGTTGCTACAGATCTTTAATAATACATGGACCTTAGGCAGTGTTCCACAAGTCTGGAGAGAAGCAATCATGATACCCCTCCTAAAATCTGGGAAAGACAGTTCCATTGCCTCCAGTTACAGACCCATTAGCCTCACCAGTTGTCTCTGCAAAACAATGGAACGCGTCATCAATCACAGACTATAGTGGTACATTGAAAGTGAAAACATCCTTGTGCCACAACAGGCTGCCTTTAGGCAGTGCTACTCTACGGAAGATCAGACAACCTACCTCTCTCAAGAAGTTGAGGATGCATTCCAAGAGAAGAAGCTGGTACTTGCGGCTTGGGTAGATCTGAAGAAAGCTTTTGACAAAGTCTGGAAAGAGGGTCTGATGAAGAAACTGAGAAACTGTAAAGTCAATGGAAGAATGTACAAATGGGTAAAAGCATACTTGCACAACAGAAGAGCCCGAGTACAGATAGACGGTCTCAAGAGCAAGAAAGTACTATTACGTCACGGTGTTCCCCAGGGCGGAGTCCTGTCCCCAACACTTTTTCTAATCTTCATCAATGATCTTGTTGCTAATATACCCGAAAGAATTAAAGCGGCAATGTACGCTGATGACCTGGTTTTGTGGAGCGCAAATGAACATGCATCAGTGGCGACCATATTGCTACAGAGAGCTGTAGATACATTTGTTGCATGGGCAGATAGATGGTGTATCAGCATAAACACTGACAAGTGCAGCACCACTCTATTTACCCTTTCTCCGAAACAAAAGGCAGGGAGCATTCAGATAAATGGAACACCCCTAAGAGAAGATAAGGAACCAACATACCTTGGTGTAACATTTGACGACAGGCTGACATGGAGAAAACACATCAAAAAAGCAGTAGCAAAAGCCAGAAGGAAAATTGCCATCCTGAGAAAGCTAACTGGAACCACGTGGGGAGCCAGTGGGAAAATACTTAGCAAAGTTTACCAACAGAGCATACGACCACACTTGGAATACGGGTCAACTGCGTGGTGTTCAGCATCAAAAACTACATTGCAGGAGCTGGACAAGGTGCAAAATAAAGCTCTTAGAGTCATCACAGGAGGGATGAGATCAACCCCTATAGTAGCAATGGAGAAAATGGGGAGGACACAAGCTTTAAGAGAACGCAGAGATACAAAAACACTAATACAAGCAGAAAAGTTTCTCAGCTTGCCAGGCCACCCTATGAAGAACCGATTTGAAAACTTAGCTATGGGGCGGTTGAAAAGAAGTAGTTTCATCCACCAGGCCAAAAAACTCTGCAGTGAATCCATCGATCTTCCCACAGTTGGTATCCCCCTGACAACTATTCCAGAGCGAACCCCTTGGAAAGATGAGCATAGAATATCGCTACAAATCCAGTCAAAAGTGAGAGGAATATTGGACAAGGAAGAACAGAACAGTGTACAGCGCAGAACAGCCACTCTCAGCTTCCTTGATGATGAATACCCACAGGACCTCTGGATCCGAGTCTACACAGATGGGTCAGCACAAAATGCTGTTCGAAATGGAGGAGCGGGAGTGTACATAGAATACCCAAATAATACTAGAGACACGGCCAGAATTCCAACAGGAAAGTACTGCCATAACTATGATGCTGAAATTGAGGCAATCAAGATAGCCACAGAGAAATTACAAAATACCAGCCATGGTACACAACCTGCAGTGATATTGACAGATGCAAAATCCGTAATAGAGGCGCTCCTGTCTGGGAAATTGCCAGTTCTGAGGACACTACTTTCTGAACTTAGCAGTCAGCATAAGGTCACCATACAGTGGATACCATCCCACTGTGGAGTCCCCGGAAACGACAGAGCTGATCGATTGGCTAAGGAAGGAGCAAAAGAAGAACAACCTGATGTGCCTATTACATACCACCAAAAGAAAAGAATGATCAAATCAATCAGAAAGCCACCAAACCTTACTCAAGACGACTACCACGTTATGGACAGATCAGAACAGGTCATTCTTCTGCGCCTCAGAACAGGACACAATAGATTACGCAACCACTTGTATACAAAATTCAAGATTGGTGACTCAGCCATGTGCACATGTGGTTTGGCGTCGCAGACAGCAGAGCACATACTCCAGGATTGCCCAAACTACAACATATCCAGGCGAACCTTCTGGCCTAGGGAGACAACAGTGGAAGATAAACTTTATGGACCGCTGAATAGACTAAAAAAGACTGTTAGATTCATACAAGAGACGACATTGCAGTTGTAGACATGTTTCAAGCGAACGAAAGAAGAAGAAGAAGAAGAATTAAACTATTGAATTGAAAAAGCATTTAGTGATAATACAATGATTCGAAGGAAATGATATTGCACAGTGCAAGCAATATGTAAAAGCAGCATGAAGTAATGAATGACATCATTACAGCAATAAGACAAATGGCTTGAATACACTAAATCTATCTTCAGTGTATTCTTACACATATTAGAATCTTACTATTAGCAATTATATTATTTTATATGTTAGGGACTCTTTTGCCTACGTGCACGGTGGTCAGGTGTTTGTATATATCGCTATGAAGTGGGATTCTTAAATTGATCCAGGCTTCAACAGTAATCTAGCTTAAATGGACACCACAAATGTACAGGGAAAGCAAGGCGGTCAGAATGATGTTGACCACATCTCCCGTCTAATGATGATTGGCCTTTACATAAATGAGGCGAGCACCATATATCCGCCGGTCTCTCTGGCCGAGGGGTTACAACACTTTCTCCGTAATCCCGTTTATCACGCAGAGTCTCGTAGCAGGGCGAGAGCTGGGAGCGGTTCGACCCCCGCTGGTGACTTGCGGGATAACTGAGCCGGCCGCTCAGAAAGCAATGGCAAACTACTGAGCGTAATCTTGCCAAGAAATAAACATACAGCTGAAAGATGCTGATGTTGACAGCGATGTCCTGTAAAGGATATGAAAAAAAAAGAAAAAAAAAACCATGTATCCAATATGCTTAGAGGCTTATAAAATGATACTTTACTCAGTTTTTACTTACATTAAAGATTGTTTCGTATGTTTATCCACAGCTACAAGAGGACTGGCTGGATAAAGTTCTAGAAGTCGTGAAGGTTCTTGAACCTGTCGTCATTCCCCTTATTGAAGGCAGAGATGTGAGTCTTTTTTCTTTTTAATTTCTGTTTAATCTACGAGCAAGTTACATGCTTTGTTACATTTTATATAAGCTTTTTTTTCCTACAAGAAAATTGGCTTTTTTATTACTGAATTTTTTTCTTCTTTGATTTCGTCGCATACATCCTTCATTTCTTTATCCTCTTCATCTTCATCTTATTCAAACATATTTGTTTTATACTTTATTTCTTTCGTGTCCTTTCACCTCTTTCTTTTCCTCATCTGTTTAGTTCACCATCGCCATCACCTCTGTCAACCCATCCTTCTCCTCCGAAGTCGGAGAGTGTCTGCCTGTACGGCGAGGAACCACCAGTCTGCACACCAATAAGCCAGACATGGGACAACGGATACTCACGCAAACCTCAGGTCCTATATGACATCACACTGATGTTGGACAACAGGATGTCTTCATCCGACATACAGGACTTCGCGTTGGAGCTCAAGCCATCGAACGCAAGCAAGCAAGCAAGCAAGCAAGCAAGCAAGCAAACCCATCCTTCTTATTTGGCTATTCCACATTTTCTTTCTAGTACAAAGAAACTTTCGCTCATAACCATAGTAGCTCTATTGTCAGGAGTAATAAACGTGGTTGTAGTCACAGAATTGTTTTAAATATAAATTATAGTAATATTTGTAGCAATAGCAATGAAAGAAGTTTCATTTAACAATACCAGTAAGTATCGGTCAATCAAGAGTTTAGAAAAAGACATCGGCTCAATATGGATGACATATTGAGAAAATATTGGGAAACAATAACTAGACATTTTTTTTCTGGAACCCACAAAGGTAAACGAAATAGAGGGAGACCCAGAAATACAATGGGAAGCTAAGTACGCCGGTGAATAACAGTGGGAGGACATGGAGGTAAGTTCAGGGGATATCAAAAGATACAATGGCTTGACGTGGATTGGTTGAAGGAATAAGCCCCAATGTGGATATAGGGTGAAGCTGAAGAAAGCTAGCAGGTCATATTAAATAGAGAAAGGATGCTTAGCTGCTGTTGCAAACAATCATTAAAGTATTGATTTGGAAAGCATTTAGTGATAATACAAGGATTCGAAGGAAATAATATTGCACCGTGTAGATACAATGTGATAGCCGCATGAAGTAATGTCGGCATCTCTCTTACAGCAATAAGACACATGGCTTGATTAGACTTTGAAATATATTGCCGCTCTTACACCTGTAATTGTCTTTCTAGCTTTCTACGCAGATATGAATCCATTCTCTATTTCATGTATTCAATCCTTCACCATTGCTGATTCGGGTTCTATTTTATATTTTCTGCATTTCTGTAGCTTTTTCGAAGAAAGGTTTGAGAGTGCTTTCAGTATATTCTTACAAATAGTTGACTGTTACTGCTAGCAAGTATATTTTATATTTTATTAACTATTTTGCCTACCGGCACGGTGGTCAGATATTTGAATCCGTTACCATGAAGTGTAATTTTTAAAATGATCTAGGCTTCTACAGTAATCAAGCCTAAATGGGTACCAAAAATGTACAGGGAAATCAAGGCTGTCTAAATGATGTTGACAACATCTCCTGTCTTGTGCTGATTGGCCCTTACATAAATGGGGCGAGCACCATATATCCAATATGCTTGGAGGCTTTTAAAATGACAAGTTACTTGTTTTTAATACATTCCTTAGTTTTTACTAAAAGTCGCTTAAAAGTCGACAAGGTCGACTTCATTGCACCGGGTTTATCCCATATGGCTCGGTCTCTTCCCGCAGCGCGGAAAGCGTCGCACAAAGCACGAACGCCGTAGCTTTTACTCCCACAGGAGTCTCTGAATCATTTAACTCGTAAACCGAAGGGCGCGGCCCGGAATCGAACCCACAACCTTCGAAGCACGAGTCAAACGGCTTGATCACTTCGCCACAGAGACTCCCTACAGACAGTTTTTACTTACATTACAGATGGTTTTGAATGTTTTTCCACAGCTACAAGAGGACTGGCTGGATAAAGTTCTAGAGGTCGTGAAGGTTCTTGAACCCGTCGTCATTCCCCTTATTGAAGGCAGAGACGTGAGTCTTTTTTTTTTTTTCAATTTAAATTCGTTTTAATCTTTGAGACAGTTGCATTCATTCTTATATGTTACATGTGTGTATTTCTCCTAAAGGAAAATTAATGTTTCAGTTACCAGTTGATTTATTACTGATTTTCCTTCGCCTTTGATTTCATCTCATGCGTCCTTATTTTCTCTATTCTCTTCATTTTCATCTCAATCATGTTTATTTGATGTCTCCTCTATTTCTTTCATTTTCTTTCAATTCCTTCACATCTTCGTCTTTCTAGTTTATAATCCCCATCACCCCTGTTAAGCCATCCTTATTTGATTGTTTCACTTTTCTTACTAGTACAAAGAAACTTTTGCTCATAAACTTTGTATCTCTATTGCCGTAAGTAATAACCGTAGATGTAGTATCAGGATTGTTATCAATATGAATTATAGCAATGGCTGTCGTAATAGCTATGAAAACAGCGCCATTTTGGCAGTACTAGTAAGTTATATTAATTGTAGAAATAACATTCATTTGCTGTTGCAAACAATCATTTAAGTATGTATTTGAACACCTGTTATGGACAGCAAAATGATGCACAAGACATTAAATAATATTGCGTAGTGGAGATACTTTGTTTAAACTGCATGTAGCAATGACGTCATTTCTTTTACAGCAAAATGAAAACTCTTGAAGTCATTGACGCTCTTACACGTGTGATTATCTCTTGTTTACATCTAAGATATGAATTTATCCTTTGTATTATATGCTCTTTCGTCACCATTCCTGACACTTTATGTATTTTAAGTTGATTGTTTGCTTTCTCTTCCAGTTGCATTTTACTTCCATTAGTAGCAGAAATAAATATATGTCAATGAGTAAATATTAGTGGAAACTGCCGAATATCTTGTGTTATTAATTACCAACAATGGTGACACAATGGAGGAAATTAAAAGTCGAATATCTATTGCTCTTCGAAAATTACAACTGAATAAATTGTGGAGTGGGACAGACAGAACTACAAAAATTATATTGTTTTTAATAACATGCATCTTTGTCATTGCAACATGCGCCTGTAAGACCAGGACACTTACTAAAATGCTGAACAGTGCATAAATGCCTTTGAATACAAATGTTATAGACGCGTTCTAAGAATGTCTTTTTATACATAAAAGAACAAATGAATCCATACGACAAGAACTGAATATTGAAGAAAGTTGGCTACTAAAGACTATAAAACAAAGAAAATTGAAATATTTTGATCACTTGAAACGTCATGAAAGTTTGGAGAAAACAATAATGAGGAGTATATGCCCGGGAAGAGAAGATGAGGAAGGCCAAAGATAAGATGGGTGCAGGATGCGTCAGATGATCTCCAGATGGATATATCATCTTACTTATGACCGAGAATATTTCCGGATGAATGTTATGGGGGAGAGGCTCTGCAAAAGACATACTAATGAATGAATGAATGAATGAATGAATGAATGAATGAATGAATGACACGTTGGCCTGTCGACATGATGGTCCTGTGTGTGCGTTTCCCCTGGAGTGGGGTTTGATATAAATCCGGGCTGTTATTATAACATAGCATAAAATTCATTTATTCATACAGTAGCATGTCTTTTGCAGAACCTCGCTCCCATAACAACCTTCCGGAAGACTTCTCGATCACTAGCAAGATGTCCCGTGTCCGATACACCCAACTGTAGATCGTCCGTCACAGTCTTTAGCCATCTTCTCTTTGGCCTTCCTCTTCCTCTCTTCCCAGGCATATGCCCCTCCATCATTGTTCTCTCCAAACTTTCAATACGTTTAAAGAAGCCAAAATATATCTACTTTCTTTGTTTCATCGTCTTTAATAGCCGAACGTCTTCAATATTCAGCTCTTGAAGTATTTGTTCTTTTCTTTACCCAAGATATTCTTAGAACCCGTCTATGACATTTATATTCAAAGGCATTTATGCGCTGTTCAGCTTCTTTAGTAAGTGTCCAGGTCTCACATGCGTATGTTGCAATGGGAAAGATGCATGCTCTTAAAAAGATTGATAGATGAAATGTCTACGGAAATCAAGACGATCGGAACGCTTCTGACTAAATCTGGCATCAACTGCCGATTGACCCTAACACATGTGGGGCCAGTACCATATACCAAGTACTCTGTATGGTGTGTGCAAAGATCCTTGACTGACTTTTTGCCTTTCACTGACTTTAAAGATATCGTATTCTCTTCCACAGCTACAAGAGAACTGGTTTGATAAGGTTCTAGAAGCGGTTAAGGTTCTCACACCTGTCATCGTGGCTGTTGAAGGCAGGGATGTGAGTCCGTTTTATATTTGATTTTCTTTTCATCTTCAAGATGGCTTCATACATCGTTACATTTTACATGTGTGATTTTCTCAAAGCATTTCAAAATTTAGGTACCTTTTTAATTATTTGTTATAGTTTTCTTCTACTTTTACTGGTTTTCATTCGGTACAACTTTATCTTTATTCTCTTATTCCTCAGCTTGTTCCTGTCTATTTGTTTTCTCCTCATTACTTTAAGGACCTCAAATATTCTTGCCCGGTTACAAGAGACCGTGGTTTATGACGCTCTAAAAATTCATGAGGCTCTCAAATCTTTCACTGTATTACTCATTTTTGACACACCGTTTTCTATTTCATTTTTAGCTACATGTTCAGAGACGATGAAAAATTGTTACATTTGAAACGTTCCCTTTCACAATCAGCTCAAAATGTCAACTGGCATTCTAGTTATTGTTAGAATTCATATATTGCTTTCTTTCATTATGTACATTCATCATCTTTATGCGCCGTGCAGATAATCGTAGGTGGTCATGTCTCACCATCTCACGCGATCACCAGAGTCGTGGATCTAACACTGTTCTTGTCTCGATGATACCAGGCGGCCAAGCCATCCAGGTATTTAGTTCTCTGTCTTTCCCTTGTTCTCTTCAACTCAATCTTGCCAGTTGTTACCAAGTTTTCCAGTTTATTTCTCACAAGGTATCCACTAAACTGTGACAGCCTACATCTAATTAATCTAATCAGTTTACGATTTTCATGTTCCTTGGACTTGGTAAATGGTTTTTCTGTCTGTTCATTGCATTCTTTGCATTTTCCTCAAACACTACATGTCCACAGCCATCAGATGTTTTTCATTACATTATCTCTTGCATTTCCACCTCCACTTCCTCCTCCTTCCTCTCCTCCACCACCGCCAATTACTCTCCCTCCTTCTTCGCCTCATCTTTTTGATGCAACTTCCACCACTGGAACCTAGTCACACTTTATGGTTGATTATTTTAATTCTACTATAACACGTATACTAGCGCTAGCAATTATATTGCAAATATTAAGGATTATGTTACTACTACTACAGCACTTATGCTAGTACTGACAATTAGATTATATTATATATTATGGATTATTTTACTTCTACTACAATACTTGCTCTAGTACTGACAATTATATTACATTATATATTAAGAATTAATTTACTTCTTCTACCGCATTAATGCTGGTACTAGCAATTATATTATATTATGTATTAAGGATTATTTTACTTCTACTACAAAACTTATGCTAGCACTAAGAATTATATTATATATTAAGAATTAATTAGAAGAAATAAATTGGAGAAATTGGTGAACACATGGCAAGACTGAGGGGAAGAGAATAAGGGAAAGGCAGAGAAGTATATACCTAGATGGTATGGCCGCGTTGTATGGTCGAGACAAGAACACTGAGCTGATCCACGACATTGGTGATCATGTGAGATCGTGAAACATAACTGCCCATGCTTATTGACATGGCACATGATGATGATGATGATGATGATAACATAATGCGATGGAGTGGGATTTTGACATTGATCTAGGCTTCTACAGTAATCTAGCCTAAATGGAAACAAGAAATGTACATGTAAATCAAGGCGGTCAGAATTATGTTGGCCACATCTCCTGTCCAGTGCTCATTGACCCCTACATAAATGGGACGAGAACCATATATCCAATATGCAAAGAGGTTTATAAAATGATACTTTACTTAGTTATTACTTACATTAAAGATTTTTTTTCGTATGTTTTTTTCCACAGCTACAAGAGGACTGGCTGGATAAAGTTCTAGAAGTCGTAAAGGTTCTTGAACCCGTCGTTATTCCCCTTATTGAAGGCAGAGAAGTGAGTCTTTTTTCTATTTAATTTCGTTTTAATCTTCGAGACGGTTACATACACTATTATATTTTACATGTGTTTTGTTTTTCCTAAAAGAAAATTAATGTTTCAGTTGTCATTTGTTTTATTATTGATTTTCCTTCGCCTTTTATTTCATCAAATGCTTCCTTCATTGTTTTATTCTCTTAATCTTCATCTCAGTCATGTTTATCTGTTGTCTCCTCTATTGCTTTCGTTTTCTTTCACCTCTTTCCCTCTTCGTCTTTCTAGTTCACCATCCCCATCACCGCTGTCAAGCCATCCTTCTTTTTTTGATTATTTCACTTTTATTTTTAGTCCAAAGAAACTTTCACTCATAACCTTTATAGCTGTATTGTCAGAAGTAATAAAAGTGGTTGTCTTATCAGGATTGTTATAAATATTAATTATTGTAGTAGTTGAAGCAATAGCAATAAAATGAGATGCATTGACAAAGCCAGAAGGTACCAGTGAATCAAGAGGTAAGAAAAACACACCGGCTACATCTGGAAATTAATGTTTCAATTACCTTATTTTATTATTGGTTTTCCCTCGCATTCGATTTTATCACATGCATCAATCATTTCTTTATACTCTTAATCTGCACCACTTTTACTGACATTGATGATGCCGTATGTTCTTCCACATCTACAAGAGAACTGGTTTGATAAGGTTCTAGAAATAGTTCAGGTTCTCACACCTGTCATCGTGGCTGTTGAAGGCAGGGATGTGAGTCTGTTTTGTAATTGATTTTCTTTTCATCTTCAAGCTGACTATACACATCGTTCCATTTTACATGTGTGATTTTCTCAAGGTAATTCAAATTTTAAGTTATCTTTATAATTGTTTCCTAGTTTTCTTCTTCTTTAACTGGTTTTTATTCCGTACATAGTTATCTTTATTCTCAATTTCTTCATCTTGTTCCTATTTATTTGTTTTCTCCTCATTGCTTTAAGGAACTCAAATTTTCTTGCACAGTTACGTAAAGAGTCCGTAGTTGATGACGCTCTAAAAGTGCTTGACGCTATCAAATCTGTCACTGTGCCCCTCATTTCTGACAGACTGTTTCCTATTTCAATTTTATTTACATCTTCGGTGACGTTACATACTTGTTACATTTGAAACGTTCCCTTTCACAAACCAGCTCAAAATGTCAACAAGCAATCTAGTTATTGTTTAGAATTGTCTTCATCTCTTACTTTCGTTCATCACGTACATACATGATCTCTTGAATTTCCACCTTATCAGCTTCCTCCACCTCCTCTGACTCCACCTTACCTCCTCTCCCACTTGCTCCTCATCCTCCACCACTGAAACTTAGTCATTGGTTACGGTTGATTATTTTACTTCTAATGCAGCACTCATGCTAGTACTATCAATTATATTGTATTATTTATTTAGCATTATTTTACTTCTACTACAGCAATAATGCTAATACTGATAATTATATTATGTTATATATTAATCATTATTTTATTTCTGCTACATCTCTGATGCTAGTACAGACAATTATGTTATGTTATATTATATTATATTATATTATATTATATTATATTATATTATATTATATTATGTTATATTATATTATATTATATTATATAAACTACATATTATTTTACTTCTACTACATCACTAATGCTATAACTAACAATTATGCTATATATTAAGGATTATCTTACTTCTTACTATAACACTAATTCTAGTACTGACAATTATATTATATAAGCATTGGACTGGAGTTTCGATCTCGTATGAGCTGGTCAGTAGTGCATATCCCTGACTGTACCTTGGTGAGAAATCGACACCGGCTCAATATCGGTGACATATTGAGAAAATATTGGGACACAATAACTAGACACTTTCCGCCTGGACCCCACAAAGGTTTTAAAAAAATGCGGGGGGCCTAGAAACACACCGGGAAAGGAATTAAAGAGGTGGGTAATAGTGGGAAGACACGGGGGTACTTGCAGGAGATATCAAAAGATAGAATGGCTTGACGTGGATTGGTTGAAGGAATAAGCCCCAATGCGGGATAAACGGTGTAGAAGAAGAAAGCTAGCAGGTCAGATCAAAGTAAATGAAGAAATTTTGCTTTATTTCTGTTGAAAACAATCATTAAAATATTGATTTGAACAGCCTTAGTGATAATACAATGGTACGAAGGAAATAATACAGCACAGTGTTGATACTATAAGTTAGCCGAAGGAAGTAATGACGTCATCTCTCCTACAGCAATAAGACAATTGGCTTGAATAGACTTTGAAATACATTAACGCTCTTACACATGTCATTGTCTTTCTAGCTTTCTACAGAGATATGAATCTATCTTCTATTTCAAATATTCAATTCTTCAACGTTTTTGATTGGTTTTTTTTTTTTTTTTTGGTCGTCATTCGTTTCGCTTTCTCGATGACATTTTTCAGAGTGCTCTCAGTGTATTCTTACGCATAGTAGACTCTTACTACTAGCAATTATATTATATTATATTTTAGGAACTCTTTTTCCTACCAGCACGGTGGTCAGGTATTTGTATCCATCGCCATGAAGTGGCATTTTGAAAATGATACAGGCTACTACAGTAATCTAGCCTAAATGGACACCAAAAAGGTATAGGGAAATCAAGGCCGTCAGAATTATGTTGACCACATCTCGCGTCTAATGATGATTGGCATTTACATAAATGGGGCGAGAACCATATATCCAATATGCATAGAGGCTTATAGAAAGATACTTTATTTAGTTTTTACTTACATTAAAGATATATTTGCATGTTTTTCCACAGCTACAAGAGGACTGGTTGGATAAAGTTCTGGAAGTCGTGAAGGTTCTTGAACCCGTCGTCATTCCCCTTATTGAAGGCAGAGATGTGAGTCTTTTTTTCTATTTAATTTCGGTTTAATCTACGAGAAGGTTACATGCTTTGTTACATTTTACATATGTTTTTTTTCCTAAAAGAAAATTACCTTTTTTATTACTGATTTTCCTTCTTCTTTGATTTCGTCACATACATCCTTCATTTCTTTATCCTCTTCATCTTCATCTTATTCATACTTACTTTTTATCTTTTATGTCTTCCGTGTCCTTTCAACTCTTACTTTTCCTCATTTGTCTAGTTCACCATCCCCATCACCTCTGTCAACCCATCCTTCTTATTTGGTTATTCCACATTTTCTTTCTAGTACAAAGAAACTTTCGCTCATAAACATAGTGGCTCTATTGTCAGGAGTAATAAACGTGGTTCTAGTCACAGGATTGTTAAAAATATAAATTATAGTAACAGTTGTAGCAATAGCAATCAAAATTTTCATTTAACAATGCCAATAGGTTTCGGTGAATCAAGAGGTGAGAAAAAGACACCGGCTCAATATGGGTGACATATTGAGAAAATATTGGGAAACAATAACTAGACATTTTTTGTCTGGAACCCACAAAGTTAAACCAAATAGCGGGAGACCCAGAAATACACTGGGAAGGGAAGTAAAGCGGTGAATAATAATGGGGGGACAAGGGGGTAAGTGCAGGGAATATCAAAAGATAGAATAGCTTGACGTGGATTGATTGAAGGAATAAGCCCCAGTGCGGGATACAGGATGAAGATGAAGAAATATAGCAGGTCATAGTAAATAGAGAAGGTATGCTTAGCTGCTGTTGCAAACAATCATTAAAGTATTGATTTGAAAAGCATTTAGTGATAATAAAATTATACGAAGGAAATAATATTGCACCGTGTAGATACAATGTGATAGCCGCTTTAAGTAATGTCGTCATCTCTCTTACAGCAATAATACAAATGGCTTGATAAGACTTTGGAATATATTGCCACTCTTACACCTGTAATTGTCTTTCTAGCTTTCTACACAGATGATGAATCCATCCTCTATTTCATGTATTCAATCCTTCACCATTGCTGATCCGGTTTCTATTTTATATTTTCTGCATTTCTTCGCTTTTTCGAAGAAAGGTTTCAGATTGCTTTCAGTGTATTCTTAGAAATAGTTGACTGTTACTGCTAGCAAGTATATTTTATAATATTTTATGAACTCTTTTGCCTACCGGCACGGTGGTCAGATATTTGAGTCCATTGCCATAAAGTGTAATTTTTAAAATGATCTAGTCTTCTACAGTAATCAAGCCTAAATGGGTACCAGAAATGTACAGGGAAATCAAGGCTGTCAAAATGATGTTGACCACATCTCCCTTCTTGTGCTTATTGGCCCTTACATAAATGGGGCGAGCACCATATATCCAATATGCTTGGAGGCTTTTAAAATGACACTTTACTTTGTTTTTAAAACATTCCTTAGGTTTTACTTACATTACAGATGGTTTCGTATGTTTTTCCACAGCTACAAGAGGACTGGTTGGATAAAGTTCTGGAAGTCGTGAAGGTTCTTGAACCCGTTGTCATTCCCCTTATTGAAGGCAGAGAAGTGAGTCTTTTTTCCAATTTAAATTCGTTTTAATCTTCGAGACAATTGCATTCATTCTTATATGTTACATGTGTGTATTTCTCCTAAAGAAACATTAATGTTTCAGTTACCAGTTGTTTTATTACTGATTTTCCTTAGCCTTTGATTTCATCTCGTGCGTCCTTCTTTTCTCTATTCTCTTCATCTTCATCTCAATCATGTTTATTTGATGTCTCCTCTATTTCTTTCATTTTCTTTCAATTCCTTCACGTCTTCGTCTTTCTAGTTTATCATCCCCATCACCGCAGTCAAGCCATCCTTCTTATTTGATTGTTTCACTTTTCCTACTAGTACAAAGAAACTTTTACTTATGAACTTTGATGCTCTATTGCCGTAAGTACAAACCGTGGTTGTAGTATCAGTATTGTTATCAGTATGAATTATAGCAATAGCTGTCGTAATAGCTATGAAAACAGCGCCATTTCGGCAGTACTAGTAAGTTATATTAATTGTAGAAATAACATTCATTTGTTGTTGCAAACAATCATTTAAGTATGTATTTGAACACCTGTTTTGGACAGTAAAATGATGCACAAGACATTAAATAATATTGCACAGTGGATATACTTTGTTAAAACTGCATGTAGCAATGACGTCATTTCTTGTACAGCAAAATGAAAACTCTTGAATCATTGACGCTCTTACACGTGTGATTATCTCTAGTTTACATCTAAGATATGAATTTATCCTTTGTATTATATGCTCTTTCGTCACCATTCCTGACACTTTATGTATTCTAAGTTGATTGTTTGCTTTCTCTTCCATTTGTATTTTACTTCCATTAGCAGCACTAAGAAATATATGTTTATGGGTATATATTCATGGAAACTGCCCAATATCTTGAGTAATTAATTACCAACAATGGTGACACAATGAAGGAAATTAAAAGACGAATATCTATTGCTCTTCAGAAATTAAAACAACTGAATAAATTGTGGAGTGGGACAGACAGAACTACAAACATTAGATTTTCAACAGCATGCATCTTTCCCATTGCAACATGCGCCTGTAAGACCTGGACACTTACTAAAATGCTGAACGCCGCATAAATGTCTTTGAATATAAATATTATAGACGCGTTCTAAGAATGTCATTTATACAGAAAAGAACAAATGAATCCATACGACAAGAAATGAATATTGAAGAAAGTTGGCTACTAAAGACGATAAAACAAAGAAAATTGAAATATTTTGGTCACTTGAAACGTCCTGAAAGTTTGGAGAGAAGAGTTTGGAGTTTTGAAGTTTGGAGAAGAAACCAGCTCAAAATGTCAACAAGCAATCTAGTTATTGTTTAGAATTGTCTTCATCTCTTACTTTCTTTCATCACGTACATACATGATCTCTTGAATTCCCACCTCATCAGCCACCTCCACCTCCTCTGACTCCACCTTACCTCCTCTCCCACTTGCTCCTCATCCTCCACCACTGAAACTTAGTCATTGGTTACGGTTGATTATTTTACTTCTAATGCAGCACTCATGCTAGTACTATCAATTATATTGTATTATTTATTTAACATCATTTTACTTCTACTACGGCAATAATGCTAATAGTACTGATAATTATATTATGTTACATAATAATGATTATTTTATTTCTGCTACAGCACTGATGCTAGTACAGACAATTATATTATATTATATTATATTATATTATATTATATTATATTATATTATATTATATTATATTATATTATATAAACTACATATTATTTTACTTCTACTACATCACTAATGCTATAACTAACAATTATGCTGTATATTAAGGATTATCTTACTTCTTATTATAACACTAATTCTAGTACATACAATTATATTATATAAGCATTGGACTGGAGTTTCGCTCTCGTATGAGCTCGTCAGTAGTGCATATCCCTGACTGTACCCGGGTGAGAAAACGACACCGGCTCAATATGGGTGACATATTGGGAAAATATTGGGACACAATAACTAGACACTTTCCTCCTGGACCCCACAAAGGTTTTTTTTTTCAAATGCGGGAGGGGGGCTAGAAACACACCGGGAAAGGAATTAAAGAGGTGGGTAATAGTGGGAAGACACGGGGGTACTTGCAGGAGATATCAAAAGTTAGAATGGCTTGACGTGGATTGGTTGAAGGAATAAGCCCCAATGCGGGATAAACAGTGTAGAAGAAGAAAGCTAGCAGGTCAGATCAAAGTAAATGAAGAAATTTTGCTTTATTTCTGTTGAAAACAATCATTAAAATATTGATTTGAACAGCCTTTAGTGATAATACAATGGTACGAAGGAAATAATACAGCACAGTGTTGATACTATAAGATAGCTGAAGGAAGTAATGACGGCATCTCTCCTACAGCAATAAGACAATTGGCTTGAATAGACTTTGAAATACATTAACGCTCTTACAGCTGTCATTGTCTTTCTAGCTTTCTACAGAGATATGAATCTATCTTCTATTTCAAATATTCAATTCTTCAACGTTTTTGATGGGGGGTTTTTTTCGTCATTCGGAGTGCTCTCCGTGTATTCTTACGCATAGTAGACTCTTACTACTAGCAATTATATTATTATATTTTAGGAACTCTTTTTCCTACCAGCACGGTGGTCAGGTATTTGTATCCATCGCCATGAAGTGGCATTTTGAAAATGATACAGGCTACTACAGTAATCTAGCCTAAATGGACACCAAAAAGGTATAGGGAAATCAAGGCCGTCAGAATTATGTTGACCACATCTCGCGTCTAATGATGATTGGCATTTACATAAATGGGGCGAGAACCATATATCCAATATGCATAGAGGCTTATAGAAAGTTACTTTATTTAGTTTTTACTTACATTAAAGATATATTTGCATGTTTTTCCACAGCTACAAGAGGACTGGTTGGATAAAGTTCTGGAAGTCGTGAAGGTTCTTGAACCCGTCGTCATTCCCCTTATTGAAGGCAGAGATGTGAGTCTTTTTTTCTATTTAATTTCGGTTTAATCTACGAGAAGGTTACATGCTTTGTTACATTTTACATATGTTTTTTTTCCTAAAAGAAAATTACCTTTTTTATTACTGATTTTCCTTCTTCTTTGATTTCGTCACATACATCCTTCATTTCTTTATCCTCTTCATCTTCATCTTATTCATACTTACTTTTTATCTTTTATGTCTTCCGTGTCCTTTCAACTCTTACTTTTCCTCATTTGTCTAGTTCACCATCCCCATCACCTCTGTCAACCCATCCTTCTTATTTGGTTATTCCACATTTTCTTTCTAGTACAAAGAAACTTTCGCTCATAAACATAGTGGCTCTATTGTCAGGAGTAATAAACGTGGTTCTAGTCACAGGATTGTTAAAAATATAAATTATAGTAACAGTTGTAGCAATAGCAATCAAAATTTTCATTTAACAATGCCAATAGGTTTCGGTGAATCAAGAGGTGAGAAAAAGACACCGGCTCAATATGGGTGACATATTGAGAAAATATTGGGAAACAATAACTAGACATTTTTTGTCTGGAACCCACAAAGTTAAACCAAATAGCGGGAGACCCAGAAATACACTGGGAAGGGAAGTAAAGCGGTGAATAATAATGGGGGGACAAGGGGGTAAGTGCAGGGAATATCAAAAGATAGAATAGCTTGACGTGGATTGATTGAAGGAATAAGCCCCAGTGCGGGATACAGGATGAAGATGAAGAAATATAGCAGTCATAGTAAATAGAGAAGGTATGCTTAGCTGCTGTTGCAAACAATCATTAAAGTATTGATTTGAAAAGCATTTAGTGATAATACAATTATACGAAGGAAATAATATTGCACCGTGTAGATACAATGTGATAGCCGCTTTAAGTAATGTCGTCATCTCTCTTACAGCAATAATACAAATGGCTTGATAAGACTTTGGAATATATTGCCGCTCTTACACCTGTAATTGTCTTTCTAGCTTTCTACACAGATGATGAATCCATCCTCTATTTCATGATCTCAATCCTTTACCATTGCTGATCCGGTTTCTATTTTATATTTTCTGCATTTCTTCGCTTTTTCGAAGAAAGGTTTCAGATTGCTTTCAGTGTATTCTTAGAAATAGTTGACTGTTACTGCTAGCAAGTATATTTTATAATATTTTATGAACTCTTTTGCCTACCGGCACGGTGGTCAGATATTTGAGTCCATTGCCATAAAGTGTAATTTTTAAAATGATCTAGTCTTCTACAGTAATCAAGCCTAAATGGGTACCAGAAATGTACAGGGAAATCAAGGCTGTCAAAATGATGTTGACCACATCTCCCTTCTTGTGCTTATTGGCCCTTACATAAATGGGGCGAGCACCATATATCCAATATGCTTGGAGGCTTTTAAAATGACACTTTACTTTGTTTTTAAAACATTCCTTAGGTTTTACTTACATTACAGATGGTTTCGTATGTTTTTCCACAGCTACAAGAGGACTGGTTGGATAAAGTTCTGGAAGTCGTGAAGGTTCTTGAACCCGTTGTCATTCCCCTTATTGAAGGCAGAGAAGTGAGTCTTTTTTCCAATTTAAATTCGTTTTAATCTTCGAGACAATTGCATTCATTCTTATATGTTACATGTGTGTATTTCTCCTAAAGAAACATTAATGTTTCAGTTACCAGTTGTTTTATTACTGATTTTCCTTAGCCTTTGATTTCATCTCGTGCGTCCTTCTTTTCTCTATTCTCTTCATCTTCATCTCAATCATGTTTATTTGATGTCTCCTCTATTTCTTTCATTTTCTTTCAATTCCTTCACGTCTTCGTCTTTCTAGTTTATCATCCCCATCACCGCAGTCAAGCCATCCTTCTTATTTGATTGTTTCACTTTTCCTACTAGTACAAAGAAACTTTTACTTATGAACTTTGATGCTCTATTGCCGTAAGTACAAACCGTGGTTGTAGTATCAGGATTGTTATCAGTATGAATTATAGCAATAGCTGTCGTAATAGCTATGAAAACAGCGCCAATTCGGCAGTACTAGTAAGTTATATTAATTGTAGAAATAACATTCATTTGTTGTTGCAAACAATCATTTAAGTATGTATTTGAACACCTGTTTTGGACAGTAAAATGATGCACAAGACATTAAATAATATTGCACAGTGGATATACTTTGTTAAAACTGCATGTAGCAATGACGTCATTTCTTGTACAGCAAAATGAAAACTCTTGAATCATTGACGCTCTTACACGTGTGATTATCTCTAGTTTACATCTAAGATATGAATTTATCCTTTGTATTATATGCTCTTTCGTCACCATTCCTGACACTTTATGTATTCTAAGTTGATTGTTTGCTTTCTCTTCCATTTGTATTTTACTTCCATTAGCAGCACTAAGAAATATATGTTTATGGGTATATATTCATGGAAACTGCCCAATATCTTGAGTAATTAATTACCAACAATGGTGACACAATGAAGGAAATTAAAAGACGAATATCTATTGCTCTTCAGAAATTAAAACAACTGAATAAATTGTGGAGTGGGACAGACAGAACTACAAACATTAGATTTTCAACAGCATGCATCTTTCCCATTGCAACATGCGCCTGTAAGACCTGGACACTTACTAAAATGCTGAACGCCGCATAAATGTCTTTGAATATAAATATTATAGACGCGTTCTAAGAATGTCATTTATACAGAAAAGAACAAATGAATCCATACGACAAGAAATGAATATTGAAGAAAGTTGGCTACTAAAGACGATAAAACAAAGAAAATTGAAATATTTTGGTCACTTGAAACGTCCTGAAAGTTTGGAGAGAAGAGTTTGGAGTTTTGAAGTTTGGAGAAGAAACCAGCTCAAAATGTCAACAAGCAATCTAGTTATTGTTTAGAATTGTCTTCATCTCTTACTTTCTTTCATCACGTACATACATGATCTCTTGAATTCCCACCTCATCAGCCACCTCCACCTCCTCTGACTCCACCTTACCTCCTCTCCCACTTGCTCCTCATCCTCCACCACTGAAACTTAGTCATTGGTTACGGTTGATTATTTTACTTTTAATGCAGCACTCATGCTAGTACTATCAATTATATTGTATTATTTATTTAACATCATTTTACTTCTACTACGGCAATAATGCTAATAGTACTGATAATTATATTATGTTACATAATAATGATTATTTTATTTCTGCTACAGCACTGATGCTAGTACAGACAATTATATTATATTATATTATATTATATTATATTATATTATATTATATTATATTATATTATATTATATAAACTACATATTATTTTACTTCTACTACATCACTAATGCTATAACTAACAATTATGCTGTATATTAAGGATTATCTTACTTCTTATTATAACACTAATTCTAGTACATACAATTATATTATATAAGCATTGGACTGGAGTTTCGCTCTCGTATGAGCTCGTCAGTAGTGCATATCCCTGACTGTACCCGGGTGAGAAAACGACACCGGCTCAATATGGGTGACATATTGGGAAAATATTGGGACACAATAACTAGACACTTTCCTCCTGGACCCCACAAAGGTTTTTTTTTTTCAAATGCGGGAGGGGGGCTAGAAACACACCGGGAAAGGAATTAAAGAGGTGGGTAATAGTGGGAAGACACGGGGGTACTTGCAGGAGATATCAAAAGTTAGAATGGCTTGACGTGGATTGGTTGAAGGAATAAGCCCCAATGCGGGATAAACAGTGTAGAAGAAGAAAGCTAGCAGGTCAGATCAAAGTAAATGAAGAAATTTTGCTTTATTTCTGTTGAAAACAATCATTAAAATATTGATTTGAACAGCCTTTAGTGATAATACAATGGTACGAAGGAAATAATACAGCACAGTGTTGATACTATAAGATAGCTGAAGGAAGTAATGACGGCATCTCTCCTACAGCAATAAGACAATTGGCTTGAATAGACTTTGAAATACATTAACGCTCTTACAGCTGTCATTGTCTTTCTAGCTTTCTACAGAGATATGAATCTATCTTCTATTTCAAATATTCAATTCTTCAACGTTTTTGATGGGGTTTTTTTTTCGTCATTCGGAGTGCTCTCCGTGTATTCTTACGCATAGTAGACTCTTACTACTAGCAATTATATTATTATATTTTAGGAACTCTTTTGCCTACCAGCACGGTGGTCAGGTATTTGTATCCATCGCCATGAAGTGGCATTTTGAAAATGATACAGGCTACTACAGTAATCTAGCCTAAATGGACACCAAAAATGAATAGGGAAATCAAGGCCGTCAGAATTATGTTGACCACATCTCGCGTCTAGTGATGATTGGCCCTTACATAAATGGGATGAGCACCATATATCCAATATGCATAGAGGCTTATAGAATGATACTTTACTTAGTATTTACTTACATTAAAGACTGTTTCGTATGTTTTTCCACAGCTACAAGAGGACTGGTTGGATAAAGTTCTAGAAGTCGTGAAGGTTCTTGAACCTGTTGTCATTCCCCTTATTGAAGGCTGAGATGTGAGTCTTTTTTCTATTTAATTACGTTTTAATCTTAGAGAAGGTTACATACATTGTTACATTTACATGTGTTTTTTTTTCCTGAAAGGAAATTACCATTTCAGTTTCCTTTTTTATTACTGATTTTCCTTCTTTGAATTCGTCACAAACATCTTTCATTTCTGTATCCTCTTCATCTTCATCTCTTTCGTGTTTATTTGTTTTATCCTTTATTGCTTTCGTGTCCTTTCACCTCATTCTTTTCTTCATCTGTTTAGTTCACCGTTCCCATCACCTCTGTCAAGCCATCCTTCTTATTTAATTATTTCACATTTTCTACAACATTAGCCTACCGCTTCTGTGGATTGAACCGGCACCCCTATCTCGGCTTCAAACTCGCTAACTACTATGCTACCACGACATCCTGCATATGTCTGCTAACTATGGATAGTAATGTAGACCCGTAAAATCATACACACACATACTTACATACATACACAAGAGTGCACATACACACATATGCACCATCACACAAGTTGTATACAATGAAGCTATTATTCAACAATATCTAATAACACCAAGTAATTCAGCTTTACAGAGCACAGTTACGGATAACAAAGGGCGTTGAGGCGACTAGCCTTCACCAGCAAACTGTCAACAACAGCAAAAACCTGTCGTCTACTGTCTGTAGTACCCTGCGCTATAGGACAGGGGGGTCTTGGGTCTGGCGAATTCGGGCCGTCTAGCTCGTGCAGTCGCCGCGAACTGTGCAGAAGTAGGAAATGTGCAGAAGTAGGAGCTGTGCAGGTTAGGCTTTTCGTGTAGCCCCAGACAGGAAAGAAAAGCAACACCTTACCCAGGATTCAAAACCGTCGAAGGAGAACACTGCATTCTTAGCCATTCGGCCAGCCGCACCTCCACCAGCAAACACATACACAAAACACAGCATATAGACATGGGAAGACACTGCCGTGACTACATTAGGGCGTAATAACCGAATAAGAATAGTCTATGACATTAAAGGCACTGCAAATATTCTTGTACAGTAACAAGAGATATTCTGAATATTCTTGAAGCTCTGTAACCTCTCGTACTACAGATCATGTCTGGCAAGGAGGGGGGAGAGAGATTGGGGGGGGGGGGGGGGGGGTGAGTTATACTATTTTATATTTCACTCTTTTACATCATCATCGTGTGCCGTGTCTATAAGCGTGGACGGTCATGTTTCACTATCTCACAAGATCACCAGAGTCGTGAATCAGCTCTGTGTTCTTGTCTCGACCTCGCCATGTGGCCAAGCCATCCAGGTATTTAATTCTTGGTCTTCCCCTTGGTATGTTCCCTTCGATCTTGCCAGTTGTTGCCAGGTTATATTACATTGTGATATTTCTTTCTTCCTAGTGACGACCATAATCTGTGTCTACTTAGTTTAATTCTACCCAACCTATTCACTGTGTGCAACAACCGCTTCTACTAAGTGTTGCAGATCCTGCGCATTGTCTGCAATCAGCACTGCATCATCCGCATATCTAATGTTATTGATGTTACGTCCGCCAATGGTGATTCCTCTCATATCTTCTTAATTTCTAAACATATGTTCACTGTATAGGGAAAAAAGATATGGAAAAATTACACATTCTTGTCGTTACATACATTCTAACATTAGAAATGTACAAGTTTTAAACCAACTCAAAACGTCAATGAGCATTCTAATTATTGTTTATACTTGTCTTTGATTTTGACTTACTTTTATTGTGTACGTCATCCTTCTTTTTATCTTCTTATTGTTCCTTTGTGCTGGCTTTGTGGCCAAGGAGTTGCGAAAACAATTCGTGGTCTCGCGTGGCGTGTTCGGGGAACGACTGTGAGCGATTTGTAGACAGACCGCATTGCGTTGGTTTACCATACGGGAGTGTGAGTGCCGGTCGTTCAGAAAACAATGGCAAACTACTGAACGTAAGCTTGCCAAGAAATCACGAACAGCCAATAGATGCTGGGGTTGACTGCGACGTCTTCATACATCGAATGAATCAAAGCAAGGCGGTCTGCTTCCAAATCGCGAAGAATATCCAGTTTAGAATTGTTAAAGCTTATTTTCAAGCGCAGGTAATTACAAATGCAACGATACACATATAAATGTACACATTCACACACACATACAAAGATCCACACAGATTCAGTCTCACAATGGCTGTGTTACTATTGGCACCCTGCCGTCTTGACAGACAATCAAGATCAATTTGGGAACTTTTTGAGGCCACTAAGACAGTTTATAAATAAATACATGTATTGTTCGACGCTCATAGAAGTAGGGAAAAGAAGCAGGG
This sequence comes from Cepaea hortensis, assembly GCA_963921405.1. Classification (NCBI taxonomy): domain Eukaryota; kingdom Metazoa; phylum Mollusca; class Gastropoda; order Stylommatophora; family Helicidae; genus Cepaea; species Cepaea hortensis. The sequence goes on from OY992876.1 coordinate 436,685,531, forward strand.
ATCAGAGGAAGCACTAGACAACATAAACATTAAAAGCTCTACTTACCGACCGGGATTCAACCATGTCACCTCCAAATGACGACAGCGCCTCGCTGAAGGTACAGGTTAAGTCTAGTTGGTCATGCGTCGAATTACACTGGGACCAGGGATGGAGCTGTACCTCTTTATGGCACAAAGCCAGTGCTTAACTGTAGAGACTATGTGTTGCCCATGCAGCATGATCCCTCTCTCGGCTACCTAGTTTACTCCAGAGGAAAAGTAACACCAATACATCTGGAACAAGACAAACTGAAGAAGCTGCCGGATTCGCGAAGCAATTCTCTCACTGTCCGCCTGTCGGAGCTTCGATCCTAGACCAGTTGCCGACCAAGGCTTAGGGCTTTGTATGCATTGCCACGACTTTTAGTCTATAGGTTATATTTCATAGCACTAGGGTAAGACTTGTAACCTCCCAATTGGGCTTCTCCGTCCGAAGCCGTTAGCACAATGTGAGGTGTCGGGTTTGGTGAACGCCTATCATTCGGCGATAACAGAAAGCAGGTAGTACTGTCCACTGTCACACGGCAGCTCAGTCATATCTGTCCAAGACCCGACATTCGGCGCTAACAGAAAGCAGGAAATAAGGAAATACCGTCTTCTGTCACACGGCAGCTCAGTCATATCTGTCCAAGACCCGACATTCGGCGCTAACAGAAAGCAGGAAATAAGGAAATACCGTCTTCTGTCATACGGTAGCTCAGCCATATCTGGCTAAAACCTGACATCCCAACATTCGACGCCAACAGAAAGCTGGTAGTACCGCCTATTGTCATACGGTAGCTCATTCATATCTGACTAAGGCCTGACACCCCAAAGTTCGGCACTAAAAGAAAGCTGGTAATACCGTCTACTCTAATAAGGTAGATCAGTCATATCTGAAGTAAATAAGTGGGATTGTCTTTATCTTGACTAGTTCTCATTGTGTACATTATCCCTATTTCTTCTTTTAATCTTCTAATATGCATCTTGTTACTTTAAATATTTCTTCTCCGTCGCTGTTTTACTTTTCTTGCGCGGCTTATGTCATTCTTCTCCGGGTCCTAATGTTTCTAGTGTACAGTGTCCACCATTGAGGCCCTGCCACCCTTCTGGGTCCATTCATCATCTTCATGTGCCATGCCGATCAGCGTTGGCGGTCATGTTTCGTCACACTACTCGATCACCAGAGTCGTGGATCAGCTCCGTGTTATTGTCTCGACCATGGTCTATTATATTACTTCTATTACTAGCAGCCCACCGAGGGGCGCACACTTTGTATTAGCTTTCCTCTGGAGTAAACTAGGCAGACCGAGAAAGGGATCATGCTGTATGGGCAACACAAGGTCTCTACAATTCAGCCCAGGCTGTGTGTTATCGAGAAGTATAACTCCATCTTTGGCCTTACTGCCATGGGTTGTAGTTATGCACATTTGTTTTGTAGAAAAATGTGACAAACTCTCGTCTGTCAAGATGGCCAGTGACATAACAATGTGACAAACTCTCGTCTGTCAAGATTGGCCAGTGACAGAACAATGTAACAAACTCTCGTTTGTCAAGATGGTCAGTGACAGCACATTGTGACAAAGTTTCGCCTGTCAAGATGGTCTGCGACAGCACAATGTGACAAACTCTCGTCTGTCAAGATGGCAAGTGACAGCACAGTATGACAAACTCTCGTCTGTCAAGATGGCCAGTGACAGCACAATGTAACAAACTCTCATTTATCAAGATGGCCAGTGACAGCACAATGTGACAAACTCTCGTCTGTCAAGATGGCCAGTGACAGAACAATGTAACAAACTCTCGTTTGTCAAGATGTACAATGTGACAAACTCTCGTCTGTCAAGATGGCCAGTGACAGCACAATGTAACAAACTCTCGTTTGTCAAGATGGCCAGTGACAGCACAATGTAACAAACTCTCGTTTGTCAAGATGGCCAGTGATAGCACATTGTGACAAACTCTCGTCTGTCAAGATGGCCAGTGACAGAACAATGTAGCAAACTCTCGTTTGTCAAGATGTACAATGTGACAAACTCTCGTCTGTCAAGATGGCCAGTGACAGAACAATGTAACAAACTCTCGTTTGTCAAGGTGGCCTGTGACAGCACAATGTGACAAACTATCGTCTGTCAAGATGGCCAGTGGCAGTACAATGTGACAAACTCTCGTGTGTCAAAATAGCCAGTTACAGCTTAATGTGACAATCTATCGTCTGTCAAGATGGCCTGTAACCGTACAATGTGACAAACTGTCATATGTCAAGACGGCAAGTGCCAGTGAGTGATTACTAGTAGCGCGCAAAAAAAAATAAAAAACTGCAAAATCCCTTTGCGTTGATTTCAATTACATGAGAGTCCGCCGCTCAGAAAGCAATGGCAGACCACTGAATTACAGTTGACTAGTAAATCACAAACAGACAATAAATGCTGGGGTTGATTGCAAAGTTCTGTGAAGGACAAGAAATTATCTAATTAGTACATCCTCCAACATTACTGATCTTTGATGTATTCTCCGTCCACCCCCACCCCCCAACGTTCTGAATATTTTTCTTAACATTCTAATTGTGTTTAGCTTACTTCAGCGTTCTTCTACTTCATCGTCGTCGTCGTAGTAGCCATCATTGTCGTCGTCTTTTTCTTCTTCTTTCTTCTTCTTCTTTCTGCTTCTGTTCCTTCTTTCTTCTTCTTTTTCTTTCTTTCTTTCTGTATTTTTTCTTTCTTTATGTCTTTCTTTCTTTTTTTTTTCTTTCGTTCCTATTCTCTGCTCCTTTTTTCTTCTTTCTTCTTCTTCTTTCTTCTTCTTCTTCTTTTTTTAAAATGTGTCTTCTTTCCTTATACTGTATTGCGGTCCAATTCTGTTCCACATCCTAGTGTTATAAATGAGTGTAGTAATTTCATATTTGATTTCCTATTGTCTCAACAGCTGCATTAAATTGCCCACTAGTGCGGTCACAGCAATGAATTAGCCCCTGGGAGCTGACTTTCAACAAAACATCTTGATAATGATGCTGTTGTTTTAACCGTCAGGACTTTGGCTTCTTTATTTAGATCATATTTATTTTTCTAAATTTTAACTTAACTGAAACTGAAATCTTACACCAGAGGGTGGCAAATATTTTAATCGTTTTATATTTGTCTCGTGAAGTAAATAAATTATTTGGCTGTGAAACTTTTTCGAGTTTTTTATTATGTTTGTAATGATAAAAAATTCAGTATTGACTGCTATTTGTTTTCATATCGAAGTATTATCTATTAAGCTATTGCATTCGTTGCTATGCAAACAGAAGGACTTCCTGTATAACCTTAGACTTGTGTGGGGGATCAAACTCTACATTCGATCAGTGACTACGTATTTAGTATTTCAACCGAAGTATTATTCGTTTATTCACTTCGTGTGATATGTAGGGTGTAGTTTTAATGATTGTGCACTGTTTGAAAATATTGCTGCTTCACTTTTTGTATTCACCCTCTGTAAAGTTCATGCAACATAATAGGTAAATTTTAAAAAACTTGGACTGGCAATATTTTCACACATCACGGTCATTAAAACTACACCCTGTATAACTCTGCAGTATGCATCTGACGAGATGCAGCGAAATGTGCCAGGCAATAAATAGTGCAATACGTTGTTTGTGGCGTTAATTAGTTAGTTACCTGTTGGGGCTTCATCCTTGCACTCCGGAGAAGTCCATAGGTCCTCAAATCCTCACGACATGACTCTCGTGTCTAGCCGTGGAAATTCTAACTTCCAAGTCTCTAATTGTGGACGACGAAGTGACTTCACTGGCGTCAGTCTTCCGCTCTCGACATCTCTTTAAGGGTGTTGATAACATCGGCACGACCTATGGAAATCAGGACTAAAGTGGAGTTTATTGCAACGCTAGATTTCATCAGAAAACAGAAAGTTAAATGGTTTGGCCACAATACGAGGTTTCCAACTAACAGTATACCACAACAAGCAATGATGTACAGGCCAAACGGATCCAGAAGAAGAGGCCCGCCTCGTAAACGGTGGACATAGAGAATAACAGTCTATGGGAATATCGATATACCATACCATTGGCACCTTGCCGTCTTGACAGACGATAGTTTGTGCTTTAAAAAGGCATAATAACTTTTAACTATGGCGGTAGCGAGTGTGACTGATAAGGCCAATTTGCGCTGTAAATGTCCGTTCACAGTGGGTGCATGTTAACACGTGGTCATTTCCACCATCATGCACCATCTTACGTCTCAAACGCTCGGTGTGTGACTTTTCTGCAATAATTTTCTCCTTTGACTTTATTCCATTTCTGATATTTGTCCTCCATGCAACACGTTCAGCTGCGACTTGCTCCCAATGTGCATTATCAATGCCTGTATCAATCATGTCAAGCTTACACACATCTTTGTATCGTAGTAGAGGCCGACCCTGAGATCTCTTACCCATCTGTAATTCACCAAAAAAGATATCATTTGGTATTCTACCATCATCCATCCTCCTAAGATGTCCTATCGATCTAAGTCTACGAAGACTGAGCATGGAATAAACTGTCACACAACCTGATCTTTCCAATACTTCAGTATTTGTGATTTTGTCTTGCCACTTAATACCAAGAATTCTACGCAGACACCGCATATGAAAGCTGTTTAAATTGTTCTCTTGGTGTGAGTAAGTTGTCCAGGTTTCACTGCCATAGAGAAGAGTACTAAGGACACAGGCTTGATAGACAAGGACTTTTGTTTTAGCAGTAAGTTTCCTGTTCTCCCAGATTCTTTTTCTTAACCTGTTCATTGTTGTTGCTGCCTTACCAATCCGGATGTTGATTTCCTGATCTAGGGATAATTTACTATTTACCACTGATCCTAGATATGTAAAATGGTCTACTATCTCTAGTTCGGCGTCGTCAATAAAGATTGATGGTACCCCATGTGCACCTTGTGACATAATCTGTGTCTTCTTTTTGCTAATTGTTAAACCAAATTCAGAACAAGCATTGGAGAATGCAGATAGTAGACATTGCAATTCTTCCTCAGAGTGGGTCGTAACTGCAGCATCATCTGCAAAAAGCAACTCTCTGATCAGTACCCTCCTCATTTTGGTCTTAGCCTTCAATCTCTGAGCATTGTAGAGGCCGCCATCTGAGCGTGAGTGAATGTATATACCACCATCCTGATCACAAAATGCATATTTCAGTAGAAGTGAAAAGTATATTCCAAAGAGGGTGGGAGCTAGTACACAACCTTGCTTAACTCCACTCTTGATTTCAAATTCTTCAGAAGTTGCACCTTCAAACTTGATTATATCCTTCATGCCTGTGTGGAACGATTCCACAATGGACAGAAGAGTTGGTGGGCAGCCAATCTTCTTTAGTGCCTTGAACAGACCCTCACGACTGACCAAATCAAATGCCTTTGTGAGGTCGATGAAGGCAATAAACAGTGGTTGATTCTGTTCACGGCATTTTTCTTGCATTTGTCGCAATGAGAATATCATATCAGTGGTAGACCGGTTCTGTCGAAAGCCACACTGTGATTCGGGGTAGACTTGATCTCCTAGGACTTGAAGTCTACGCAGAACAATTCTGGCAAATACTTTTCCAACAATACACAGAAATGAGATACCCCTATAGTTGTTGCAGTCGCTCCTATCGCCCTTGTTCTTGTAAAGTGTTATGATGCTTGAATCTTTGAAATCCTGTGGGACTTGTCCTTCACGCCAGCATAGCTCTATTAGCTGGTGGATCTGTATAGTGGGTGTGTCTTGCCCACTCCTGATAACCTCTATTGGAATCCCATCCTTACCTGGAGCCTTGCCAGATGCAAGTTCATTTATAGCACACTTAACTTCTGTTATAGTGGGAAGTATGTCCATGTGGTCAAGAGTTGGTAGAGCCTCTATGGCGTTGAGGGCATCATCCGATAGTTTGGTCTCACTTGAGTAAAGCTCCAAATAGTGCTCTACCCATCTGTCCATCTGCCGTTTCTTGTCAGTGATGATTTCTCCAGTCAAGGTTTTCAATGGTGCACTTCTTTTGATCACTGGACCACAGGCTTTCTTTATTCCTTCATACATACTTCTTATGTCTCCCTTATCACTTGCGATTTGAATGGACTCACATAACTTGATCCAATAATCATTTGCACACTGCCTGGCAGCCTTTTGCACATCCTTCCTAGCTTGATTAAGCTCATTCAGAGTGTTACGCGTTGGTCTTTCCTTGTTTCTTAAGAGAGCTTTCTTCTTCTTATCAATCAAGGGCTGCAAGGTCTCGCTGTTGGCCGCAAACCAGTCCTGCCTCTTATGATCCACAGTGCCGTAAACCCCTACGGCAGTTTTATAAAGAGTTTCCTTAATTTGACCCCACTTTTCATTTACTGTACAATTTTCTGGTGTATCAGTGAAAGCGTCTTCAAGTTGCTGTTGAAACTGAAAGCACTTTTCAGGATCATGAGTGTTAATAATATTAATCCTGGGGCTAGATTTGTGTTTAGCTGTGTAGATTCTCTTTGGTCTCAGTCTAACCCTTGCAACAACCAAAGAATGATCCGTATCACAGTCAGCACTGTGGTAACTACGAGTCAATGATATATGGTTCAGATGTTGTCTCCGTGTGATGATGAAGTCCAGCTGGTGCCAATGGCCGGATCTTGGATGTTTCCATGTGACCTTATGCATCTCTTTTGTTTAAAAAAAAAGAGTTTGTAATACATAGGTCATTACTGGTGCAATGCTCCAGCAGCCTTTGCCCATTTTCATTCATGCGACCGATGTTGTATTTTCCAAGGCACACTGGCCATGAACTCGAGTCCTTGCCCACACGAGCATTGAAATCACCGAGCATATAAATGTAGTCAGATTTTGGAACTGCCTTGATCACGGACTCTAACTCCTCATAGAACAAATCCTTCACATCATCAGAGGAATCGAGTGTCGGTGCATATGCAGTAATAATGGTGGCAAACCCACAAGAGGTTGCCAAGCGCAGGGACAATAGTCTTTCATTTCCTCCTGCTGGAATTTCAATCATTCCCAGTAGCGAATTCTTCACTGCAAAGCCCACACCGTGTTGCCTTTTTTCTGCCTGCCCTCTACCCTTCCAGAAAAAGGTGTAGTTGTTTTCCCTGAGTGACCCTTCCTCAGCGAGGCGAGTCTCCTGCAGGCCAGCAATATCAATGTTAAGACGATTGAGTTCGGCATCAATCACAGCCGTTTTTCTCACATCGTCAATATTGGTCAAGTCAGTGGAAACAAGGGGATAGATACACAGTAGGAAACTATGGTTTAGGAGAGAGAAATGAAAGAGGATACAGACTAGTAGAGTGGGCAAAAGAACAGGAAATGATTGTAGGAAACACCTGGTTCAAGCAACACCCTAGAAGATTATGGACCTGGAGGAGTCCTGATAGCAGGATTAGAAACCAGATTGATTACATTCTCATTAGCAGAAGATTTAGAAACGCCCTAACAGTAGCAAAAACAGTTCCCAGTGCTGATTGTTATAGTGACCACAGATTACTCACAGGAACATTGAGGATAAAGTTGAAGAAAGTCAAGTATACAACAGGGAACACTAAATATGATTTGTGTACATTAAGTAATGACAAGGAAATACAAAACAAATTCAACATAGAAGTACAGAACAGATTTGAAATATTGTCTGATCTAGAGATCCTATTCCAGGATGTGGATGATCAATGGGAAATGTTAAAGAATTCAATCAATATGGCTGCAGAAACAACTATTCCAAAATTAAAGAAGGTGGGTCGTAAGAAATGGATGACTGAGGAAATTTTACACTTAATGGAAACAAGAAGACTCAACAAAAATAATCTGCCAAATATGAAGAAATTCACAGACAAGTCAGAATATTATGTAGGAAGGCAAAAGAATCATGGCTTGAGGAAAAGTGCTTAGAAATTGAAAAACAACACAACAGTCAAAATACCAAATTAGTGCACAAAAGGATTCAGGAACTTACTAATAAAAGAACAAGTACATCAACAGGTGTCTAAGAACTAAAGATGGCAAAATCATAATAGAAAAAGATCAGATTCTACATGTATGGACACATTATGTGAAAGACCTGTATAATGATAACAGAGAGGAACAGTATGCTATTAGATTTAATAATGAAGGACCAGCAATTTTAAAGATGGAGGTTCAAAATGTTCTTAAGCATATGAAAGCTGGCAAGGCCCCCGGTGCAGATAACATCACAACAGAAATGATTAAAGCTTTAGAAGAATTTGGACTAGAGCAAGTCATTAGAATGCTGAACACATTATATGATACTGGAGATATACCTTCTGAATTATGTAATTCTGTATTTATTGCAATCCCAAAGAAATCAGGAACCTTAGAATGTGATCAACATAGAACAATTAGTATAATGAGTCACATCACAAAGATTTTGTTACGAATTATCATGCAAAGAGTGAGGAAGAAAATACAACCTGAAATAGGGGAAGAACAATGTGGGTTTGTAGAAGGAAAGGGTACAGTAAATGCTGTGTATATGCTGCGAACAGTTATTGAACGTGCTTTAGAAGTAAACAAGGATATACATCTTTGCTTTATTGACTACACAAAGGCTTTTGATAGAGTAAGACATGTCAACATTGTGGATATGCTGGCAGATCTACAAATTGATGGGAAAGACATTAGACTTATAAAAAACATATATTGGAAACAACAAGCTGCCATAAGAATTGATAATGAAGTAGGACAATAAAAACCTATTAAGAGAGGTGTTAGGCAGGGATGTGTAATGTCTCCAGATCTTTTTTCCTTATACAGTGAAAATATTTTCAGAAATGTAGAAGACCTAAATGGAATCAGCATTGGAGGACGAAACATAAATAACATTAGATATGCAGATGATACAGTATTGATTGCAGACAATGCACAGGATCTGCAACAATTAGTAGACGCTGTGGTTGTACACAGTGAGCAGCTGGGGTTGGAATTAAATTGTAGGAAGACACAGGTTATGGTCGTCACTAGGAAGAACGAAGTACCACAATGTAATATACAAGTAAATGGGAATATTCTTCAGCAAGTGAATCGGTTCAATTATCTCGGAACAGTCATAACATCTGATGGCAGATGCCTTGAAGAGATTAGAACAAGAATCGCCATTGCGAAGGTAGCCTTTAGCAAGATGAAAAACATTCTGACCAATAAAATGATGTCAATTGAAACGAGAAAAAGAGTGTTGAGGGGATACATAGAGCCTGTTCTTTTGTATGGATGTGAAACTTGGACAATGTGCAGTCAAGCTGAAAAACATCTGATGGCTGCAGAAATGTGGTTTCTGAGGAAAATGCAAAGAATACCATGGACAGATAGAAAAACCAATGACCAAGTACTACAAGAGACAAATGAAAATCGTAGATTGATTAGAGAAATTAGACGTAGACAGTCAAAATTTTTTGGACATGTTATGAGAAGAAATGGACTGGAGAACTTGGTGACAGCTGGCAAGATCGAGGGGAACAGACCAAGAGGAAGACCGAGAGGAAAATACCTGGATGGCTTGGCCACATGGCATGGACGAGACAGGAACACTGAGCTGATCCACGACTCTGGTGATCGAGTGAAATGGCGAATCATGACCGCCCACGCTTTCCGGCATGGCACATGATTGATTGATTGAGTGGAAAATCCTGGACACATGGTTCTCACGTTCCAGGTTGCAAGCCGTAGTTTCTATTTTTATTTTTGTTTGTACCTGGTGCATTGGTTTTACAGCCTGCGATTCAGATTTTGTCCTAGCCCCAAGCACCCATTGAAGCAGGCAGGCTGTGGCGGATCAGCACCCAATTGGCTGGGGGCTGCCCAGCTTGAGGCGGGCGGTAGCTGATCAGTGACACCTATAGGTGTCTCCCACCGTCAGAGGCAACGCGTGGCGCCCCATGTCTACGCCAACTGACAAGGACTTATAACCCGTAACAGTTGCCTCTCGCTTTGATTCCGAGACCAGTTAAGACCAGGGATGGAGTTATTGCCTCTCCATAGCACAAAGCCTGGGCTAAAATATAGAGATCATGTGTTGCCCATGCAGCATGATCCCTCTCTCGGCCTGCCTAGTTCACTCCAGAGGAAAGGTAACACCCCTACATCTGGAACAAGACAAGCTGCAGAAGCTGCCGGATCAGCAAAGCAATGCTCTAACTGTCCGCCTGTCGGAGCTTCGATCCTAGACCAGTCGCCAACCAAGGCTTAGGGCCTGGTCTGCCCTGCCATGACAATTTTCTCTTTAGCTTGCATTTCCTCGCACCAGGGTAAGGCTTGTACCCTCCCAATTGCGCTCTTCCGCCCGAAGCCGTTGGCACAATGTGGGGTGTCGGGTTTGGTAAGCGCCGCCCAACGTTCGGCATTCCTTCATTCAACAAACGAAATTGTACGGGGATAACAGGAACATGTCCTTAACCCCAGCTTTCATGAAAGCAATACGCAATCCCGCTTAACACGTTCAAAACACGGTTGCTGGGGATTTGGAAGCATACCGCCTTGCGTTGGTTTTCAACAATGGTTTGAATGCCAGTCGTTCATAAAACAATAGCAAGCTACTAAATGCAAACTTATCAAGAAATAAATTAGCAATAAAATGCTGGAGATGACTGCGACGTCCTGTAAAGAATATGCAACTAACTTTTTTTCAGAGAGAGACAAAGACGTGTAGGTTTTAGCTAGAGCGAGAAGAGAGACAAACCTATGTTTGTATTGAATGAGGAAGTTCAGAATTTCCTCTGACATAGAAAACATTTGTCACTTTTTCTCAAGGGCCAGTGAGGACCGTTTTGAGCGATTTTTCCCTCTAACGCAGGAACGGATCAATTATGGGGTAGCCCGTTGCCACGAAGTTAGGACCGCCACTAACTAAATATAGAAAACACTTAGTCTATTCATGCGACTAAATAGAGCAGGGACACCCTTCCTGTTTCTAAAATAACATTTCAAACGCCCATCGCGTTCTCCATGCTGTATCCGCTTTGATTATACGTGATATAGTAGGCTCGTCTCCGGAACACGGTTGACAGATCCTTAGAAGGCTCAAATGCATTAAACACGGTTGACAGATCCTTAGAAGGCTCAAATGCATTAAACACGGTTGACAGATCCTTAGAAGGCTCAAATGCATTAAACACGGTTGACAGATCCTTAGAAGGCTCAAATGCATTGAAACTTTTTTTTTTAGCTCGCTGGCTTTCAACTCAAGCGTAGTCCATACACACTATTTCTAGTAGCACTGGACTGAATTTTACGTGTGGATTAGCTTTTCATATTACCAGTGTACCTCACCATCAGGCGAACCCACTCCGTCTTCAGGGGTACTTGTAATTTACGTCTCCAAGTCAGGACGAGAAGCCAACATTTTAGTCCAACTGTCCGGTGTAGAGGTTGAACCCCTTACCTCGGCATCAGCACACTAGAGGTTTAAGAGCGCGCGTTCTTATCCATTCGGCCATGCTGACCTTCATATATATATATATATATTTTTTGGGCATGTTATGAGAAGAAATGGATTGGAGAACTTAGTGACAACTGGCAAGATCGAAGGGATTAGACCAAGGGGAAGACCGAAAAGTGAATACCTGGATGGCTTGGCCACATGGCATGAACGAGACAGGAACACTGAGCTGATCCACGACTCTGATGATCGAATTATATGGCGAGTAATGGCCGCCCACGCTTTCTGGCATGGCAATGATTGATTAGTTGATAGATTCGATTCCCGGTGCTCTTACAGCTTTGAATTGTTCTCTTGTCTGGTGTGTCCTCTTATATCTACATGCCTTCGTATATCGTCTATGAGTACTAATAATGTCTGTATATTTATGTCTTATGTTGTTTAGAGATATGTATGGATTGTCAGATAAACATGCTACATGTAGACAAATAATGGGGTTATCTGAGAGTTTGATACACAAAGATAACTTGGCACGGGCGTCAGAACAAGGCTGTCAACATTGGCTTCATTTTGAGAACAGGCCAAAGGCGGCGGTGGCAAAAACTCCGTAGGGTAGCAAGCACGACACGAGACTTCCTATCATCTGAAGCTGTCCCCTTCACCCATGCTTTGGCCCCCTTGCCTTCTTAACACTCTCTGGGTTCGGGCCCCACCCAAGAGATGATTCCATGCGTATTTTTCCTGCGTTGAGTTCGCAATCTTCCTTCAAATTTCGAGACGTTAGAAAAGTTGTTGCACTTGTCCCATACTTGGCTTTCTGATACAGTAAAGAATTCCCAATCTTAATTAAATGTGAGATTGTTCGCTTCTGCTCCGAAGAGAGACATGTTGGGCTTGTTTTGTGCAGGCAGGGACGTGGGTCATCTTTACAGCTACGACTTGTCCTATATATCGTTCCGATTGTTCCAATCAGTACGGGGTGTGAGCATTTTTTTTTAAATGAGAAATATGGGTCGTGTGACTAGAGATATCCAGGATGGGTTATCAATATTAATCATCCTTCCTTAGGAAGCCTATGAATTGGCTCCGAACCCCCAATGTGAAGAACAGGGCCTAATGTATTCAAGTCTTACACGATTTTTGTAAAGAAAGGGCCTCTTTTGGAAGGGGAAATCTACCATAGACACCTAGAGAAAGAAAACTCACTCCATATAGAATTATAATGGGTCTATGTGTATGGCTCCCTCCTCACCATGATCAAATCCTAATAAAACATATTATTACTTAACAAATATGAACACCACTTTTGAACAAAACTTCTGCAAGTTATAAACACAAATTCCAGGTTTCAACCAAATCATTTAATGAGAACACTTGGTGAGTTGTTGGAAAATTCTCTGTCTGGCCTGTGTATATTGAATCTCCTCCACCAATTACAAAAACATGAATGACAAAATCAGTGTATATTATCTGATGTTTTCACCAAAATTACCAGCCAACAAATGCATAAATTATTAAATCAATAATTCTTCGAATCTATCTGCATATTGATGATAACAGTCTCTTATCTATAAATTCATCAAAAGAGTCTTATCAAAATGATATGTCCTCTCAACCTGCACTGAGAAAACTTCTTCTGTAACATATCCCATTCCATCAATGATTTGGTTTAGGGAAAGTCAACAGCACTGTCAACAATCTTGGCTCAACCCTGTTATTTGCAGTGAGATCCTGATAGGACTTAACCATGACCTGAAATCTAAGCAGGCTGCATGGCCCAGTGAAGCTGAGGCTGGGGGTCACTCAAACAATATAGAAGGTCCTCTTCGGACTGGGCAGAGAGTAATTCCCTACATTATCGAATACAATGAAAAAGATGACGACCGTCCAGCAGCTCTGGTTAATATTAGCTTATAATATCAGAAACTTAACTATTGTCAACCAGGCATTTCAGCACGACCAGTCTCATGTCGATAAAGCCATTCCACACTCGATGATATCGATGCAGCTTTCTCTACATAATTAGCTATAACTTATGAACATTGCTGGCACCACTCTCTGAGTAAACTGGTGGACATAAATCCTTCAGTAAGGCAGACAAGTCCCTCAGTAGTGCAAACACATCATTCAATAATGCAGTCAAATCCTTCAGAAAACACTGAAATTAATTCTACTCTCTATCCATTCAATAATCAATGAACAAGATGTTGTAATCAACCCCTTGTGGTTTTAACCAACTATTGTTCATCCTCTGGGATTTGGCTGATAGAAAACTGGCAGTTGAGCGCTTAGGGGATACCTATCCTGGTATACGAATCCTAAGGGTGTTGAGGTAGGGCAATCAATCTTGATAACAGTTAACTGCTCTTGAAGACATTACATGGTGAGTGTCCTAATTCATATACCATGATGTTGATTGTCCCTGGTGTTCATGGTAATATCTGAGCATCACAGCCTCTTACTGATTCCTCATGATGGTAAATCCAACCGTACATTGTACGATAGATGATAAGATGTTGGGCTGCCAGGCATATGCTGTGTGTCCATGAGGTGGGGGTAATTTCTTTGGAATCATCATTCCTCTTGTACCCTGGGAGAAATTGAGACCCCCCTACCAGTCAGGTTTCAGGTTCCCAACTCTTCATTGGCTCACTGTTGACAAGACAATAGAGCTAGGCATCATAAGCTTCAGTCAACTCAACCATCCACCCCCCTGCTGAAATAAAAATGCATAATCTCTTCTATACTCATTTGCATAAAATCAAATGTCATTACAAAACAAAAAATCAACACTCACTCCCCCTTGATGTTATGCTGTTACAATGATATAAACTCCTACCAGTAAGGACAGCAGAACAAGATAAGATCATAGAGATGAGACCAAGTTTTCCTGTTGTGATAGAGTTTCATTGGGACAAAGACAAGTTGTGATAGAGGTATCCGGTTGTGATACGGTCCTCCTGTTGAGACAGGTGCCTCATTTGAGACGATATCATCCAATCAAGAAACATGCCTCTTGGTGTGACATAGGCATCACAATAAGACAAAAGATGGTGACCTAAGCATATTGAGACAAAGTCATCATGATATATATGTGATCATCCCAAGTCTATAATGCAACGCCGTCTTTATTCTCCTCAGGTTAGACACGGTTTACAAAACCATCCCCATCACCATCATTATCAATTCACCTGCCTAGTTCCACTGGGCAAAATTCACTTTTTCCCCAGCAATTAAATACACAATCCTGAACCCGTATTTAAAATGTAAGACACACACAAATGAGAACAATTATGATCATTACATGAATTAACACGAGAGCTATCCAACAGATATGTATCAGGGCCTGAGAAAAGATCGCACATAAAATACATTGTTCTTCCCTCGCCTGACTCTTAGCAGCCAGGGGTTTTGAAAACGTTGTTTGCAAACTCACCCAATGCATCAAGAATAAGAAGTGCCTACTTCAGGAACTAATTACATTATGGCATTTATAAGAACGCTTGTAGCAAGTCTCTGAACATAAAACTTTCCCCCAAGCCGTCACCATTAATTGTGCAATGCTGGCGGTTAGGGCACTTCCTACAAACAGATGGACATATGGTACTTATAGCTGTCTCCCTTACTGAGGAATACATCTCATGGGAACAACATGCTCTTCCATCAAATCCTCTCAATATATTTATGAAAAGATCGCATGTTAATCAGTAAAACACAGACTCTCAAGAACCTTCCACATTTGGAGGAAGATTGCGCAATAATGTGCCTCCATAGGGAACGGTTCTACAGCCATAGGAACGTGCAAATATGCATTGTGAGTGAGATAGCGTTCACATGCATACAACAAAACTACTCATAGCAGATGAAACGCTAAACATGGCAAAACTTTCCAGCGGAATAGGCGTGTCATTTCTGCAGGAGGCGAGCAAGTCAGAGCAAGTCTCAATGAGGCACTAATCTCTTAATTTCACAATCCAAATAAAACCAATAATACATGTTTCGTATAAGCATCTAGAGGCACATTATAGTATTTACAATGAATTCACAAGTTTACCGATGGCGCAGAGGGCAAGGTTAGGCACTAGGATCAACCTCCCCCAGGTTAGGAAAGGGACTTGTTTCTCTGAAATTTTCTCACAATTGACAACTACTTTTCGGCTGGTTTCCAGCTGACTTCGCCATCCAATTTTTATGCTCATTTCAACCTTACTCCCAGTCTTTATAAGGAGCGTCTGCCTGGACCCGTTTTTCTCCATTTCCAGGATAAGTGGTGATGGCTGAATACGTATACCACACGAGGCCTTCACTGCAACATGACCAAGTTGTTGTAATGCTCAAGTTCTCACTTGCCCCTTTATGCCTTGCTGCTTGATGAGAACGTCGTACATTGAGTTGGAGTAACAGTGTAACAACTGGTAAGCTTAACTGAATAAGAGATGAACGACGTGGTATAATAGCTGGTAAGCGTAATTGGATAAAAGATGGAAGACAGTGTAACAACTAGTAACCTTAGTTAGATAAGAGATGAACGACATGGTGTAACAACTGGTAAGCTGTATTAGATAAGAGATAAAGGAAGGCATTCTACAAACACTAAAGTCGAGAGGGTCGACTCAGTGCATCGAGTGTTACCCCCATCTAGAGCTGCCTTTATCCACAGAAAGAGAGCATCGCACACAACTTGAAATCCTCAGCCCCAGTGATGACCTCCAGGAGTCTCCATCAAGACTTAAGACCTGGCCTGCCCTGCCATGACATTTAGTCTTTAGGTTGCATTTCCCTGCACTAGGATAATGTGTGTACCCTTCCAACTGTGTTGGGTTTTCGGGTTTGGTGAGCGCCGCCCAACATGGGGCAACATGTACCACAATCCCCGTTGCGTTGATCCATTGGTACACCTGATTTCATTAGATTCAGGATTGTTCAGGGATCAAGCAACGTGATGTAACGATCTAAGAACTCGATCTTCCGATGAAGTCACCAACCAGCATTTTTCTATCGAGATAGTTGGTTGGTTGGTTGGTTGGTTGGTTGGTTGGTTGGTTGGTTGGTTGGTTAGTTAGTTAGTCGAGATTCCAACTTCACGGCAACGGGTCGTTCCCATTATGCTCCGCTCCTGTGCCAGTGAATGTCACACAAAATGTTCCTCAGACAGGAGTCTCGGCAAGCCAACAGCCCGCACAGATACACTGTGCATAATGCCGCCTCCAGAATGCCAACACAAAAGTCCTCCACGAGAAATACAAGTCATCGTCGATGGAAATACTTAATTGACCTGGTGTTTTATCCCATATGGCTTGGTCTCTTTCCGCAGGGCGACCCGCCGAAAGCGCAGCACAAAGCACGATTTCCGTAGCTCCAGCGACGACTCCCAGGAGTCTCCTGAAAAATGCACTCGTGAACCGAAAAGGCAAATCAGTCCATTCAGGAACAGCCGGCCACCATCGTCCCAAACATGCAGTTCACGTTGCCAAGTAGCAGCGCAGATGAAATGATGCAAAAGAGAATTTGTGAGAAAATCGCAACCAAATCTTACGAGAAACTAGGAGGGTGGCGTAAAAAGGAGAAAACGTCAGAAAAATTGTCAACAACAACAAAAAGTCAGATCTTAGAGCTTGGCGAGCGAGGCAGCATGATTCGATGCTCTGGAACGAGATATATTATATACTGGAAGGACACTATTATGATGGCCAACAACTATTGGAAAGGAGCACGACAATATTAATGTATGATGGATATCAGCCCGAAAATCATGGACAGATGTGCCCAGATCAGAATGAGACTTAGAAAGTAAGAGCAAGGTGACTCATAGGCAGACTAGTGAAGGACAGAAGGACTGTGACAGGGTCGTTGCAATGCCTGAACATGATTCATCATTGGCACCTTGCCGTCTTGACAGACGATAGTTTGTGCTTTAAAAAGGCATAATAACTTTTACCTATGGGTAGCGAATGTGACTGATAACGCCAATTTGCGCTGTAAATGTCCGTTCACAGTGGGTGCATGTGAACACGTGGTCATTTCCACCATCATGCACCATCTGACGTCTCAAACGCTCGGTGTGTGACTTATCTGCAATAATTTTCTCCTTTGTCTTTATTCCATTTCTGATGTTTGCCCTCCATGCAACACGTTCAGCGGCGACTTGCTCCCAATGTGCATTATCAATGCCTGTATCAATCATGTCCCGCTTACACATATCTTTGTATCGTAGTAGAGGCAGACCCTGAGATCTTTTACCCATCTGTAATTCACCAAAAAAGATGTCCTTTGGTATTCTACCATCATCCATCCTCCTAAGATGTCCTAGCCATCTAAGTCTACGAAGACTGAGCATGGAATAAACTGTCACACAACCTGATCTTTCCAATACTTCAGTATTTGTGATTTTGTCTTGCCACTTAATACCAAGAATTCTACGCAGACACCGCATATGAAAGCTGTTTAAATGTTTCTCTTGGTGTGAGTAAGTTGTCCAGGTTTCACTGCCATAAAGAAGAGTAATAAGGACACGGGCTTGATAGACAAGGACTTTTGTTTTTGCAGTAAGCTTCCTGTTCTCCCAGACTCTTTCTCTTAACCTGTTCATTGTTGTTGCTGCCTTACCAATCCGGATGTTGATTTCCTGATCTAGGGATAATTTGCTATTTACCACTGATCCTAGATATGTAAAATGGTCTACCATCTCTAGTTCGGCGTCGTCAATAAAGATTGATGGTACCCCATGTGCACATTGTGACATAATCTGTGTCTTCTTTTTGCTAATTGTTAAACCAAATTCAGAACAAGCATTGGATAATGCAGATAGTAGACATTGCAATTCTTCCTCAGAGTGGGTCGTAACTGCAGCATCATCTGCAAAAAGCAACTCTCTGATCAGTAACCTCCTAATTTTGGTCTTGGCCTTCAATCTCTGAGCATTGTAGAGGCCGCCATCTGAGTGTGAGTGAATGTATATACCACCATCCTGATCACGAAAGGCATATTTCAGTAGAAGTGAAAAGTATATTCCAAAGAGGGTGGGAGCTAGTACACAACCTTGCTTAACTCCACTCTTGATTTCAAATTCTTCGAAAGTTGCACCATCAAACTTGATTATACCCTTCATGCCTGTGTGGAACGATTCCACAATGGACAGAAGAGTTGGTGGGCAGCCAATCTTCTTTAGTGCCTTGAACAGACCCTCACGACTGACCAAATCAAAAGCCTTTGTGAGGTCGATGAAGGCAATAAACAGTGGTTGATTCTGTTCACGGCATTTTTCTTGCATTTGTAGCAATGAGAATATCATATCAATGGTAGACCGTTTCTGCCGAAAGCCACACTGTGATTCGGGGTAGGCTTGATCTCTTAGGACTTGAAGTCTGCGCAAAACAATTCTGGCAAATACTTTTCCAACAATACACAGAAGTGAGATACCCCTATAGTTGTTACAGGCTTTCTTTATTCCTTCATACATGCTTCTTATGTTTCTCTTATCACTTGCGATTTGAATGGACTCACATAACTTGATCTAATAATCATTTGCACACTGCCTGGCAGCCTTTTGCACATCCTTCCTAGCTTACCTTAGCTCACTCAGAGTGTTACGCGTTGGTCTTTCCATGTTTCTTAAGACAGCTTTCTTCTTCTTATCAATCATGCGCTGCAGAGTCTCGTTGTTTGCCGCAGACCAGTCCTGCCTCTTATGATCCACAGTGCCGTAAACCCCTACGGCAGTTTTATAAAGAGTTCCCTTAATTTGACCCCACTTTTCATTTACTGTACAATTTTCTGGTGTATCAGTGAAAGCGTCTTCAAGTTGCTGTTGAAACTGAAAGCACTTTTCAGGATCGTGAGTGTTAATAATATTAATCCTGGGGCTAGATTTGTGTTTAGCTGTGTAGATTCTCTTTGGTCTCAGTCTAACCCTTGCAACATTCAAAGAATTATCCGTATCACAGTCAGCACTGTGGTAACTTCGAGTCAATGATATATGGTTCAGATGTTGTCTCCGTGTGATGATGAAGTCCAGCTGGTGCCAATGGCCGGATCTTGGATGTTTCCATGTGACCTTATGCATCTCTTTTGTTTTAAAAAAAAGAGTTTGTAATACATAGGTCATTACTGGTGCAATGCTCTAGCAGCCTTTGCCCATTTACATTCATGCGACCGATGTTGTATTTTCCAAGGCACACTGGCCATGAACTCGAGTCCTTGCCCACACGAGCATTGAAATCACCGAGCATATAAATGTAGTCAGATTTTGGAACTGCCTTGATCACGGAATCTAACTCCTCATAGAACTAATCCTTCACATTATCAGAGGAATCGAGTGTCGGTGCATATGCAGTAGTAATGGTGGCAAACCCACAAGAGGTTGCTAAGCGCAGAGATAATAGTCTTTCATTTCCTCCTGGTGGAATTTCAATCATTCCCAGTAGCGAATTCTTCACTGCAAAGCCCACACCGTGTTGCCTTTTTCTGCCTGCTCTCTACCCTTCCTAAAAAAAGGTGTAATTGTTTTCCCTGAGTGACCCTTCCTCAGCGAGGCGAGTCTCCTGCAGGCCAGCAATATCAATGTTAAGACGATTGAGTTCGGCATCAATCACAGCTGTTTTTCTCACATCGTCAATATTGGTCAAGTCAGTGGAAAATCCTGGACACATGGTTCTCCCAGGTTGCATGCCGTAGCTTGAGGTTTCTATTTTTATTTTTGTTTGTACCTGGTGCATTGGTTTTACAGCCTGCAATTCAGATTTTGTCCTAGTCCCAAGCACCCATTGAAGCAGGCAGGCTGTGGCGGATCAGCACCCAATTGCGGATCAGCACCCAATTGGCTGGGGGCTGCCCAGCTTGAGGCGGGCGGTAGCTACTCAGTGACACCTGTAGGTGTCTCCCACCGTCAGAGGCAACGCGTGGCGCCCCATGTCTACGCCAATTGACAGGGACCTATAACCCGTAACAGTTGCCTCTCGCTTTGATTCAGAGACCAGGTAAGACCAGGGATTGAGTTATTGCCTCTCCATAGCACAAAGCCTGGGCTAAAATATAGAGATCATGTGTTGCCCATGCAGCATGATCCCTCTCTCGTCCTGCCTAGTTCACTCCAGAGGAAAGGTAACACCCATACATCTGGAACAAGACAAGCTGCAGAAGCTGCCGGATCAGCAAAGCAACGCTCTAACTGTCCACCTGTCGGAGCTTCGATCCTAGACCAGCCGCCAACCAAGGCTTAGGGCCTGGTCTGCCCTGCCATGACATTTTGTCTTTAGCTTGCATTTCCTCGCACCAGGGTAAGGCTTGTACCCTCCCAATTGCGCTCTTCCGCCCGAAGCCGTTGGCACAATGTGGGGTGTCGGGTTTGGTAAGCGCCGCCCAACGTTCGGCGCTAACAGAAAGCAGGTAGGTAGTAGCCTACCGTCTACTGTTATACGGTAGCTCAGTCATATCTGACTAAGACCTGACAACCGTCCCGACAGAACTGCAGAAATTCGGGAAGATATGTCCCTCACAACATGGTCTAGCTCGCTGTCTTCCTCTGTCTCTCTTTCCACAAATCTTTCTAGTTGTCACACAATGTTCCAGTTTTTGTCTTCTCACAGTGTGGTCAAAACTGATGGCTGCCTCTTTCGGATGTTTGTTGTAAGTTTTCTTTACGACTTAGCCTCCCTCAAAATGTCCAGATTGCTCATTTTGGCTGTCTAATGAATTTTCAGCATTCTGATATAAAGCAACATCTCCAAGGCTTCTGTGGATTTGTTCACCTGTTTACTGATTGTTCGGGATTCGCAGCCATGTGTTAAAACTGTTTTTTCTGTGTAACATGCAAGATTCTCAGAATAGATTTGCAAGAAATAATAATATAAGCAACAACTTCATTAAATTAGACCATAGAGAAGGATGCAGAGGAAAACAGAAAACAATAATATAAACAATAACTTCATTAAACTATTAAACAAAGGGAGAAATGGAGTGTTGTGGTCTCCAGACCAGACAGGAGCAATAGAAGCCACAGAGATTTCTCAGTCCTCTTAATTGATTCCGGGCACCAAGTGTTAGCAGGGGGAGTCAGCTAGTTTGATTACAAGCCAGGTATTGACAACATCATCACGCCTTGGGTACGGACTCGCTAGAAACTTCGACATGTTGGACTTCTTCACAATATTTAGCAAAGGCGGCATCGTCCTCTGGTGTTTCCAGGGCACCTCTCAGTTATTTACCACGTCTGTTAATGCGTTGATTAAGTCTGTGATACTCCAGGTAGGCGATTTTTTATGTAAATCAAATGCAAATGAATGTCTGAATAGTAAAGTAAAGAAAAGAAACAAACACAACAGGCTTGAAACACTAAAATAATAAATATTTTGAAATATTTGATAAACAGTAAACAGTATATCTTAATCTCTAATTTACTTGTACTTGTTATGTCAGTTTTTGATTTGTTGCTCCATCCCCAAGCTTTGTAAGGTACTCACTAGGGGGTCAGGCTATTTAATAGCCGCTTATCTATTGTAATGTTATTTTAAAATAATACTTTCCGGAAAGGGAGAGTTTATTCGCAGGGCCCTGCGAATAAACAAAGCGTTTATTCGCAGGGCCCTACGAATAAACAAAGCGTTTATTCGCAGGGCCCTACAAATAGACGCTTTGTTTATTTGCAGGGCCCTACAAATAGACGCTTTGTTTATTCGCAGGGCCCTATGAATCGATACTTTATACTTAGTTGAAGTATGGCTGTTTAAATATCAGGCGAGTTTAAGAATTGTTAACTTGCGTTTCTGTACACTTTCTGTTTACAGGCAACCATCTTTGTTTACGTTACCAACCTACTATTTATGTCCTGATAATTCTGGTCCAAGCAGACAGTAATATGCGTCACCTCAGAGAGACATGATTAGGGTCGTTAGGCAATACAAACACCAGGCTTTTGACTGACTGGCCTCATGAATTAACAAATAAACAAGGAAATGCTACGCATATAAAGTGCAGGAAAACCTGGTATATGTGAAGCGGGTTGAGAAGAGAGAGATAGATAATGAAGATAGTGTGCGAGACAGATATGTGAGATATGAGAAAGATGTGTTGAAAGACATAAAAAAAGTGATAAAGACAAGAAAGAGAGAGGGGGGAGGGAGATAGAGAAGAAGAGAGAGAGAGATGTCTGTATGCCTCTCTATTTGTCCACCTGTCTGGATGTCTCTCTACATGCCCGCCTGTCTGGATGTCTCTCTGTTTCTGTCTGTCCGTCCGTCTGACAGCCTGCGTGATTTCTTGTTCTCTATCAGCTTACTTGTATCTGTCCATTTGTATATATGTCTATCTGAATCTCTATCTAACAAACTGTCTCTCTGTCTTTCCATATGCATATGTATGTCTGGTTGACTCTCTGTGTGTATGTATGCCTGTGTCTGACTCTCTATCTGTTTGCTGTCTGTCTGCCAGTTTATATATCCGTTGTTTATTTGTCTGTATCTCTGACTGCCTGCCTCTCTCTCTCTCTCTCTCTCTCTCTCTCTCTCTCTCTCGGTCGGTCAACCTGCCTGTTCAGAGTATTGCAGGGAGAGGTTGAAAGAGATGTATGAATTGGCATGGTGGAATACAGATGATCGACGAGCGAGTGTCGGGTTGGATCTAGCTACCCATCTACCTGCGTACCTACTCATCCACCTACCTGCCTAGCTACCCACATACCTGCTTACTTAACTACCTACCTGTCTACCTACCCACTTATCTGCCTCTCTAACGATCTATCTGTCTAACAACCCACCTACCTGCCTACTTAACCACTTTCGTGTCTATGAATATGATTATGAAAACTATGAATATTACAAAGAATTATCGCCGAAGCAACGGAGTACGTGCTTTGTGCTCGATACTTTTGACAACAGCCAGCGTGGAGAGAATTAAGCGGAGGAGAAGAGGTAGGGGAGAGGGGGGAAGGAAAAGGAAGAAGAGGGCTGGAGCCAGAAGGGGTAGAAGGAAAACGGATCGTTTGGGACTCAAAAATGTGCAGGTTGGGTATTGGAATTGCCGTAGTGCAAAGCAACGAGGACCAATACTGGAGAAACTGGTACTAACTAAATTACACTCACTTTAAACAACACAATTCTAAATACCCAAAGAGATGAAGGATTGACTTTCACCCAATGAATTGCTGAAAAATTAAAAAAAACATTGTCGGGCAAGGAAACGAACGATTGACATTTGACTTTCATCCAATTAATTGCTGAACAATTAAAAAAAAATAAAAATGTCCGGAAAGGAAACGAACCTCGAGCTCCCGCCCATCAGGCGGGAACACTATCAACTATGCCACGGACGACACGTTTTCCAATCAACGAAAATGTATAATATAGCCGCAAACTTACGTTAAATCACGTGACCAGCCGTGCCCTGCGAATAGACGCTTTGTTTATTCGCAGAGCCGGCCATGCCCTGCGAATAGACGCTTTGTTTATTCGCAGGGCCCTGCGAATAGACACTTCCTTCCGGAAATCCCTGAGGACCATCGCTGGATCTACGGCCTACGGAGTTCGTGCTGTGTCACATACTGACACGAGCCTGATGTGGCAAAATCCGGTGCAGTGAAATGGATCCTCTCAGTACTTTCAGTACTGTCTCACCTTTAATTTTTTTTTCACCTATTGAAAAATACCAGAGCACAAAAAACCCAAGATCTGTGGAGAGACATTAACGTCTCGTCTACGCCAGCTGGCAAGGAACTTGGTGATTTAAAAATAACTTGATACTAAGATACTTGATAATAATATATTGATACGTGGAGCCTGAAGGAGACAGGGAAGTTAAATCCCTACTGGAGACTATAAAGTCACAACTAGCTTTCAACAAAGGCAGTTGATACACAGGTAAACTTGTGCATGTAAGAAGTGTTCTAGGAGTAGGCAGTTCAGTGTGTAGGACAGACTAGAACACAATTACAAGTCGAAAACTAACAGGAATAATTTACATTGAAACTGAAGTTTTGTTTTCTTATCAAATGAACTTACTACTAATCACACAGTGTGATGGGTGTTTGTAGGGGATGATTTAATTATTTTTATTTTAGTTTTTCGTCAGATTGATTAACTTGTCTGATTGTACATGCTAAGAAATCAATCTCGTCATTAACTACAGGAGGGATAGACCGGTCACCTATGGCTCCATGTCCCCAGATCTGTCAGATGTGATGGTCTTAACACTTCAGATACCCACGACAGGTTCCTGCCATCGGACTTGGGGTTTTGTTCTTGAACAATTGTGTGAAAGTTCCTTTATAACCCGTTGCCGTTAAAAGTGTATTCAACATCATGAACTCAGCTTTAACATCTAGAGAGATTAACGATGCATTTTAAGATGCTGTACCCATTTAGCAGATGCCCTCTCTCTCCCATCATGGTTATCAAACCAAGGAAGGAGGTAGTGGATGGAGTGTGAGAGCAGCCGACATATTGTTGTTGGTTATGGTCTGTACTCTTCTGTGTCCAGAAGGAAAGCAACAGCAAACTACTTTCTGCAAAGTTTGCCAAGAACATAATAGCCATGAAAGAAATTTAAAATGAGAATTGTCAAATGTTATGTATATTCAGCCTATTATATGGCGCGGAGGCCTAGACGATGAAAAAGCAATTAGAAAGTCAAGCCTGGAGATGTGAATATATAGAAGAATATTTAATTGAAACAAAAACATGCACAGAGGTTCTAGAAAAACGAGGAATGATAAGAGAGTTCATGAAACAAATTTAAAAAAAAAATAGATGTGAAATATTTTGGCCACGTTAAAAAACATAACACGATTAAAACCATACTGGAGGTTACGGTTGAAGGCAAGTGAGCAAGAGGTAGACAACAATACAAGTTGGAAGATAACATCAAGAGATGGACAAACAGCAGTCTGACAGAATGTACAATCAGGACGAGAGACAGTGTTGGAGATCCATTGTAGCCAACCTTCATTGTGGAGACGGCATCTGATTGATTTATTGAGTAAAACATCTTTGATGACCCCATTGCCTTGGGGGTTGTGAACAGAATGTTGTGAACTTCTTTGCTGTATGATACAATTAATGATAAAGAACAGTGTGTGTGTGTGAGGGAGTATATTAGCTTGTGAGCGATTGTTTGATAAAATATGTTTGTGTAAGAGAAAATGAATGGCTGAGGGTGGGTATTTGTGTGGTAGTGTATGTATGAGCACATCAGTGTGAGTGTGTATTAGGGTGTGCGTGTGTGTATATGACTGAGTTATTGTGTCAGTGTTTGTGAATGTATATATGTATGTATGTGTGTGTTTGTGTGCGTGCGTGCGTACTATAACATTGTAATATGGATTGCTAATATGTACAACATTCATATTGTCATGTGCTTGTTTTCTTTTCTACATGAATGTAACATACATATTACATTGCATATAATTGGTGTGTGAAAGATGAGTGGTTAGAAGAGCCGAATGTAAGACAGCCCCCCCCCCCCCCCCCCCCCCCCCCCCCCAACTGGCGACCCTTGAAAATAAAGTTTCTTTGTTCATTCGAATTGCAATAATCATTTATATCCTCTATATTTCAGGAGCGAACAGGAAACAACACATTTTCCCATGAATCACTGCTGCTGAAATACAAACTAGACAATGAGTTTGAGTTGATTTTTGTGGTAAGTTTGAGTTGATATTTGTGGTAAGTTTTCCCATGAATCACTGTTGCTGAAATACAAACTAGACAATGAGTTTGAGTTGATATTTGTGGTAAGTTTGAATTGATATTTGTGGTAAGTTTTCCCATGAATCACTGTTGCTGAAATACAAACTAGACAATGAGTTTGAGTTGATATTTGTGGTAAGTTTTCCCATTAATCACTACTGCTGAAATACAAACTAGACAATGAGTTTGAGTTATTTGTGGTAAGTTTTCCCATTAATCACTGCTGCTGAAATACAAACTAGACATTGGGTTTGAGTTGATGTTTGTGGTAAGTTTTCCCATTAATCACTGCTGCTGAAATACAAACTAGACAATGAGTTTGAGTTGATGCTTATTTGCTTGCTTGCGTTCGCTGGCTGTGAACTCCAACGTGAAGTCCTGTATCTCGAATGAAGACATCCTGTTGTCCAAATCAGTGTGATGTCATACCGGACCTGAGGTTTGCGTAAGTATCTGTTGACCCTTGTCTGGCTTATTGGTGTGCAGACTGGTGGTTCCTCGCCGTGCAGGCAGATACTCTCCGACTTCGGAAGAATCAGCGATCCTACTACGTTAGCCAGGACCCCGAAGGGACCTATTGCCCAGGACGCACGACTAGGATGTGTTAGTAGGTCTTGGCCAGTATAGAACCTGGCCCTGGTGCCTTGGAAACACCTCTGCTTCCCAGTTGATATTTGTAGTAAGTTTTCCGTCAAATTTTTGGTCCTCACTTAACACTCGCTGTGCACTGCTGGTGGGTTATTGGGTTCATTTCCTATACTGGTCAATTGGAGTTAAACTTTGGCTTCCCATTCAGAAAGCAATGGCAAACTACTGAATGTAAGATTGTCTAGAAATCAACTTGGTCTTGATCACAGTGCTGTATAAAGGACAGGCAGGTTTTGTCTGGACTCATACTTCTGTCATACTTCTCTCATAAAATGGATTTTAAAGATATCTTCAAAAAAGGAAGAATATCCAACGTAATAGTGATTTTGTCACACCTGACTTGGTCGTTACCTAGTCGGGGTGGGTTTTTGCCTGTCAGGCATAGAATTGTCCTTGGCTTACTTGGAGTACTTCCTCTCCTTATGTCTTCTTCTTTTTTTTTTCTCTTCCTCCATTGGCCTCAGTGAAGTGTTGGTTGGAGATGTAAAGGTCTTTTATGCACTCTTTGTAAGTTGGCATTTGTTTCTCTAAGATTGTCCTTAATACCATCACTCCATCTTTTATATGGTCTTCCCCTTGCTCTGTATCCATTATCTTTCTTCAGTGTGGCTCTTTGGGGCAGATGGTACGAGGGCATTCTTGAGAGAGGCCAAACCATTTAATCAGTTCTTGAATAAAGTGAATGACCAGTATCAGACCTAGTTGTCTCTCCTTGTATAACATATAAAAAATATAAAAAACAAAGACACAAGGTAAAGATGGGAGGGACACTAAAGTAACTATATTTCTCACTAATCTGTGGACTCAGCAATTCACTTTCATATGTTAATATTTGTTGTGCATAACTACTAATAACTTTCTTTTTCATCTATATTGATAAAGATATGTTGCTCACAGTAATAATATATTTCATGTCTTTAAAATGTTTCCATTTGAACCGTAATGTTACAGAATACCACTACACCAGTCAGTTGGACTAAAATGTTTACTTCTCATCCCTGACTTGGGGACATAAATTACAAGCACCTCAGAAGTCGGAGTGAGTTCACCTAATGACGAGGGACACTGGTAATAGAGAAGGCTAATCTGTACACTAAAATCAGTGCAGTGCACTGTGAGTAGTAGCACATGTATGGACTACTCTTGAGTTCAAAGTGAGCGGACGGAAAAGAAAAAAAAGTCTCAGTAGTTAGGCAAGAACTGTGATAGAAGGCATGATTCCTGGAGTAGAGGCAGAGGTGGACCAGCACGACAGATGGACACAGGACACTGCAGACAGCCTAGGCATGAACATGCTTAGGCAGGGAAATTAGCAGGGAGTAAAGGCTCTTTTGACCATCCGTGATGAGAGCAGTGGACGCGCTAGCAAAGTTGATAGGGTTCTGCGCTGGTAATGACAAGGTCATGGTTGAACACAAGTTTACGCCAGGCTCAACGCTTGTCAAAGTGAGGAAAAGATTGGTCACCTGTTCCTCCTTGTTCTCAGTCTACAAAATGTGACGGCGCTCGCTATCACATCACAGGCCTTCAGCTGGAAATTCCTTTGGGAATATTTCTTATTATTAATATGAGAGCAGCATTTTGCGAAGGACCCGCTGTATGGTGATGATGTAAACATCTTGTCCCTGTATCAACAGTGCTAGAAACTTGAACTCATGTCGTTATTGTTGCGATATCTCCTAGGTGGCATATCAGAACATACTACAGCTGTCGTATGTTGACAAGTTTCTGACAGACATTCAGCTGGAGTTCCGGGAGCGATACAAGAACGTACTTCTCAACTCATCATATTGTAACCATAGCTTTGAGGATTTCACCGGATGCTTCCATAGCCTGCTGAAGGAGAGGGAAGAAGACAGTCGCAGGGAGCAGACGGCAGGGAGGTAGTTTTTGCAGGATGTGTGGACGCAAAGAGTGTGTGTTTATTGTGCTGCGGTTCCCACCCACTCCTTCTGTAGTTGCTGTTTACTCACTCTGTGATTTAGTTTTATACCCACTTCATATATAACAGTTGTACCTCCATTCCTTATCTAACAGCAATATAATGACTCCACATATAACGATTGTACCTCCACTCCTTATCTAGCGGTTGTACCTCCACTCCTTATCTAGCGGTTGTACCTCCACTCCTTATCTAGCAGTAACATAATTACTCCACATATAATGGTTATACCTCCACTCCTTATCTAGCAGTAATATAATTACTCCACATATAATGGTTGTACCTCCACTCCTTATCTAGAAGTAACATAATTACTCCACATACAATGGTTGTACCTCCACTCCTTATCTAGCAGTAACATAACTACTCCACATATAACGGTTGTACCTCCACTCCTTATCTAAAAGTAACATAATTACTCCATATACTTGTATAATGATTGTACCTCCACTCCTTATCTAAAAGTAACATAATTACTCCACATATAATATTTGTATCTCCACTCCTTATCTAGCAGTAATATAATTACTCCACGTGTAATAGTTGTACCTCCACTCCTTATCTAAAAGTAACAATTACGCCACATATAACAGTTGTACCTCGACTCATTTTAAAAAAAAATGTATATCCTGGCCAGGATGTTGTGTTGCTATCAGTGCCAACCCTAGGTTGATTTTTCTAGGTAATTTCACATTC
This sequence comes from Cepaea hortensis, assembly GCA_963921405.1. Lineage (NCBI taxonomy): Eukaryota > Metazoa > Mollusca > Gastropoda > Stylommatophora > Helicidae > Cepaea > Cepaea hortensis. The sequence continues at coordinate 436,714,908 of OY992876.1, forward strand.
ACTAGTTTGCCATGGCTTTCTGAATGAAAAGTCAACTTTCCAACACACCTATGTAGGGTTGACCCCCTACCTTTCCTTCAGCGCAGTGGAAGTGATAAGTACAGTGGCAATAACCAATGTGGCCACTTAAGACCCCTATCTTCTGGTAATATACTCACTCACTCCACACATAACAAATGCACATCATTAATCATCTAACAGTAACACGCCCACTCCATGTAAGCAAATGTCAAGTCCAATACTGGTCTTGCGTTGACTTTGTACACTTTGTACATTTGATTTGTACACAAAACCTATTGACCGCTGGTTTCTGAGCTTGGTGAAGTGGGGGTGGGGTAACATGGCAACACAGTCCTCACGGAAATGGTAATTGGTCAAGGGTCAGAAGGAAAGTCCATACACCCAGATGCCTGTGATGGACCTTTCAAGGGTCAGGAGGTTAGTCTCTACACCCAATTGCCTTTCATAGACCTTTCAGGGCTTAGACGACCTGGACATCAGTGCATCGGACTTGGGGTTCAAACTGCCGGCCTTCCGAGCTATTCATCATACAGCCAACAAATGTCCCAACAGAAAGTGTTCTATGTTTGATGAACCGCAGCTAAAATTGTGGATGTGTCTGTGGTTGACAAATGTTAGTGAGTTACATCTGCCAAAGCTTGCTTTTAAAAATATTATCTGGCAGTTAATGAGACTGGCAACACTGTTTCCATTAATGTGCTTCATTCCGTTGACAACTTACTTCCATCATCAGCATTAGTTCCATTGATGTGGACACCATCAACATTAATTGCATTGACACCATTTGTTCTGCTGACATGGACACTATGAACATTAATTGCATTGACACCATTTGTTCTGCTGACATGGACACCATGAACATTAATTTCATTGACACCATTTGTTCTGTTGACATTGACACCATGAACATTAATTCCACCGACACCATTTTTTGTGTTGACAACTCTGAGACCACTTGTTCCATTGGCATGGACACCATTAACATTAATTCCATTGACAACTCTGCTACCATTGACACCATGAGTTTATTTATATATATATACTAGCTGACCCGACCTGGCTTCGCCCAGCCCCTGGCGGGGATCTATCTATCTATCTGCCTGCCTACCTACCCCTCTCTCTCTCTATCTATCTATCTGTCTGTCTGCCTGCCTGTCCGTCCGTCCATCTCTCCCTCCCTTTCTATCTATCTATCTATCCCTGTATGTCTGTCTGTCTAACGACCCGGCCCGGCTGTCTATCTATCTATCCATTCATCCATCCATCTAGAGGACCCGGCCCGGCTTCGCCCAGCCCCTGGCGGGGATCAGTCTGTCTGTCTGACGGCCCGGCTGTCTATCTATCCATCCATTCATTCATCCATCCATCTAGAGGACCCGGCCCGGCTTCGCCCAGCCCCTGGCGGGGATCTATCTATGTATGTTCAGTGTACATATAGCAAGGGGACTTAACTTAAGATATAGCAATGCTACTAAAAGTTATTTTCCTTGATATAACTTTTCTTAAGTTGTCCCCTTGCTATATATTAATTATAATGTAATCACAAAATTAAATTTTATTAGGTAAATAACTGTTTGTAAACTAACAAACTATGCCAGTTGGTAGCACCTAATGAGAAGAACACGTGTAGAAAATTTCATCTCAATCGGATGGAACGTCCGCGAACGCATAAATAACATACATACAGACAGACAGACATACTTTGCATTTTATATATATAGATATATATATATGCTATTTTCATTAGGAAGATGAGGACTTTTGAAGACTCACAAAAATCTAAGAAGACTGTTTCTTCAATGATCGAGAACAAGAAGGAAGACAAGAAACCAACAAAAGGAAAGGAAAACAAAGTACCGAAGGGTATGTTGTATCAGCATGTCTTTGTTGTTATTCTTGTTATAAGGAGATACTTGCAGTTATAGAAAATTCAAACATGAGTCTTCTTCATCCGGTACATCCAGATGGGGAAGGAGGCAAGAGTCAAAGTCTCTTTCCTCCATCTCTGAGAAACCTATGTGAGTCAGTCAACATATGTCCAGATCTCTTTGATCCATCTCAGAGAAACCCATGTGAGGCAACCAGCATATGTCCAGATCTCTTTGATCCATGTCTATAAGATGACCAAAATCAATGGATCTGTCTTCAACAAACCCATGTGTAGGAAACAGCCAGTTATTTAGTTACCTTCATATAGTTCCACACTTTCCTGTTGACTTTGTTCACAATAACTGTTGACCTTCAACCAGGTAAAGCTGCGGAGCCGCCAGCCACATCCAAAGCTTCCCCGAAGGTGACATCCCCAGCACCATCAACGCAGGTCACTACATCGGCACCAACAACTAATGGTGACAGCGGGCTGGATGAGGAGACCAGACAGAGGAACCTGCAGAAGCTACTGATGCGGGGCAAGAAACCAGGAAACCCTGTAGTGGAGTAGGTGTTTGCTAACGAGTCTTCTTATCATCATCATCTTCCTTTTGTTCATATTGTATACCGTGTTCCTTGTTTTGTTGTACTACTATTTATTAGTGAACATCATCATCATCAGGTGTCCTGCTGGCTGGCGTAGATGTTCATGGTTCTCCACAGATCTCGGTCTTTGGTGTTCTGGATCAACTCTGCTGATGATACTATCTATGCCACCGTCTTAATCCATCCAGCATCATTTCTCTTGGTCTGCCTCTGTCTCTCTTCCTCTCGATCTTTCCAGTTGTCATAATGTTCTCCAATGACTCTCTTCTCACCACATGACCAAAGACAGCTATTTGTCTCATTCTTATTGTTGTATATAATGTTGTAGTGTCATTAGCCTCTTTCAGGCAGTCATCGTTAGTTGCTCTGGCAGTCCAAGGAATTCGCAACATTATGTCTGAGGAAGCACATCAGTGAACACCACAGATATATATATTTATTTGTTTTTTGTTTTTTTTCGCGCTTGCTTACTTTGACCTCAAGCGTAGTCCATACACACTGTTGATAATAGTTATGGACTGAATTTTTGTTGTGGATTAGCTTTTCCTATTAGCCGTGTCCCTCACCATCAGGCGAACCCATTCCGACTTCAGAGGCACTTGTAATTAACGTCCCCAAGTCAAAGACGACAGGTCAACATTTTAGTCCAGCTGTCCGGTGTAGGGGTTGAACTGCTTACCTCAGCATCAGCACACTGGATGTTTAAGAACACGTGTTCTTACCCATGCGGACCTGCAGATATATTATAGATGGTTTAGAAAGACAAAGGTGAGAGGATTAGCTTCGTTGCATCAGGTGTGACCCACATGGCTTAGTCTCTCTCAGCAGAGTGCCAAGCCACCTTCTGAGAGCATCGCACAACACAAAAACTGAGAGTATGTGGTCCTCTAGTGAGGAAGGATATGATGTGAGGTCTGTCGTTTTGTAAAATTATCACAGGGTTAGAATGGCTTTGAGGTGTATTATCTGCATATAATTGGATACATGTTGGGTTTGGGTCCAGCACATCCAGAGAAAATAATCATGTCACACTCTCCCCCGAATCTCTGGATGGTTGATATGACGCCTAGTCTTTTCAGATGTGGATGAGCATGTTGAGCCCATCTTGAATTCTTTAGCAGTTTGTAAACATAAAGGGCAGGCCATAGAGCCACTACCTTGGCAACGTGTATAAATATGGAAGCCTGTCTGTGGCACATACACACAGTATGTGTGGAAGAAGAAAGGTCTAATCTCCTTTGCTGTGCTGAATTAAAACTGTCGGCCACAGTGTGCGGTAAATTAACAACACAATGCAGCCAACATTCTTTTCTGGGCAAACAACAAGGAAGTAGTTTGGGTTGTGTAGATTTGTCTTGGATGGCGATGTGAGAACATGATATCATAATGCTTCATATTGCCTTGCCCTGGTATCTGCGTGCACCTGTCAGTTCATGTCTTAGAGCATGGGATTACCATCTCAGCTTTGCTGCAGAGTTTGTGTCCTGTGCTGGGATTATCTGTGGGAGGAGATGGAGCACTTATGTAGATATTCATGTGTACTGCAGTGAGACTTTGTTGAGTTGAACTAAGAACAGACATTATTGCACTCAGGACATTCCCATACGCGTCCCCTCGTTCAACAGCAAGTGGAGAGTCACACTATTAATCATTCCCACCACTATCTAATTGAAAGTTCTCCTGGTATTCCCTCTCAGTTTTGAGATTCTTCCAGAAACCCTGCCGATTCCCTGCAAGCTCATTCTTTCCACATATGGGTTCTCAGTCTGTTCCCCACATAACTAAAATCACGGTAACTATTTGTGTTACATGTTGCGTCTGTTTAATTATTGTTGGGTTTCCATCTTTTTCATAATTGTTGGGTTACATCTCTTTAATCATTGTTGGACTTATGTCTGTTTAATTGATGTTGGACTAACACCTGTTTAATCATTGTTGGGCAAACATCTGTTCCATCATAGTTGGACTGTAACTACCTCGCATGTACATTCTGCAGCAAAAGTCCAGAGCCGCCCAAGCGTAAGGGGAAACAAGGAACCAAATGGAGTAAGGAGGGAACGGCCAAGGACATGCCAGAACTGAACTACAGCACAGGCACAGAGACTGACGCCGTCGTGCCCACGGCAGCCGAGGTAGGTCTGGAGAAGTCACCTAATATAACATACCAGTCTGCAGCATGACATACCAGTCAACAACATGACATACCAGTCAACAACATGACATACCAGTCTACAACATGACATACCAGTCTACAACATGACATACCAGTCTACAATACATACCAGTGACATGCCAGTCTACAACATGACATACCAGTGACATGCCAGTCTACAACATGACATGCCAGTCTACAACATGACATACCAGTCTACAATACATACCAGTGACATGCCAGTCTACAACATGACATGCCAGTCTACAACATGACATGCCAGTCTACAACATGACATACCAGTCTACAATGTGACATGCCAGTCTACAATGTGACATACCAGTCTACAACGTGACATACCAGTGACATGCCAGTCTACAACATGACATACCAGTGACATGACATGCCAGTCTACAACATGACATACCAGTCTACAACATGACATACCAGTGACATGCCAGTCTACAACATAACATGCCAGTCTACAACATGACATACCAGTCTACAACATAACATACCAGTGACATGGCAGTCTACAACATGACATGCCAGTCTACAACATGACATGCCAGTCTACAATGTGACATGCCAGTCTACAATGTGACATACCAGTCTACAACATAACATACCAGTCTACAACATAACATACCAGTCTACAGTCATGTCTGGTCATCTGTATGTTGACATGTGGTTGAAGAAAGGTGACAAGTGAATCTAAAGCAGTGATCTTCACACTCTAATCACCAATATTGATCTGAAGGTATTGATCCTAAGAGTTGGAATGACCGGAGGTTGCTTGTACTAGAGCAGTCGCCATGCAGTACACAGACTGGTTGTTGTTTCTTCTTCTTCTGCGTTCATCCGGAGAGTTTTTTCGGGCTTGATTGCATTGTGCCTGTTTACAGCAGAGCTGCGTTTTTGTGTAGGCCGATCCGACTTCTGCAAGCATTTGTTGACCGGGTTAACCTTCCCGGGTGGTTGTTGTTTGACATCCAGTAGATAAAAAGTCTTTTGGTGTACCAAGGATTTGAACCTTTGCCTCTGACCATATGTAAGTGTTACATGGTTCAGTAAGCCACATTGCTTTTGCTGAAAACCTATGTCATGACTCGATAATTTGAAAACACCTAGCATTGTCTTTTGTTGCTCCAGATCTTCGTTTTATTCTTCTGTCCATTATCCTCCACTGGGGCATAGGTCCTCATCCAGCCGTCCTATCTGTTGCTATCTCCCGCAGCTCCCTCCATGTCCTCAACCCAACCTCATCCAGCCGTCCTATCTGTTGCTATCTCCCGCAGCTCCCTCCATGTCCTCAACCCAACCTCACCCAGCCGTCCTATCTGTTGCTATCTCCCGCAGCTCCCTCCATGTCCTCCCACCATAGATCCTCAACCCAACCTCATCCAGCCGTCCTATCTGTTGCTATCTCCCGCAGCTCCCTCCATGTCCTCCCACCATAGGTCCTCAACCCAACCTCATCCAGCCGTCCTATCTGTTGCTATCTCCCGCAGCTCCCTCCATGTCCTCCCACCATAGATCCTCAACCCAACCTCATCCAGCCGTCCTATCTGTTGCTATCTCCCGCAGCTCCCTCCATGTCCTCCCACCATAGGTCCTCAACCCAACCTCATCCAGCCGTCCTATCTGTTGCTATCTCCCGCAGCTCCCTCCATGTCCTCAACCCAACCATAGGTCCTCAACCCAACCTCACCCAGCCGTCCTATCTGTTGCTATCTCCCGCAGCTCCCTCCATGTCCTCCCACCATAGGTCCTCAACCCAACCTCATCCAGCCGTCCTATCTGTTGCTATCTCCCGCAGCTCCCTCCATGTCCTCAACCCAACCATAGGTCCTCAACCCAACCTCACCCAGCCGTCCTATCTGTTGCTATCTCCCGCAGCTCCCTCCATGTCCTCCCACCATAGGTCCTCAACCCAACCTCACCCAGCCGTCCTATCTGTTGCTATCTCCCGCAGCTCCCTCCATGTCCTCCCACCATAGGTCCTCAACCCAACCATAGGTCCTCAACCCAACCTCATCCAGCCGTCCTATTTGTTGCTATCTCCCGCAGCTCCCTCCATGTCCTCCCACCATAGGTCCTCAACCCAACCTCATCCAGCCGTCCTATCTGTTGCTATCTCCCGCAGCTCCCTCCATGTCCTCCCACCATAGATCCTCAACCCAACCTCATCCAGCCGTCCTATCTGTTGCTATCTCCCGCAGCTCCCTCCATGTCCTCCCTCCATAGGTCCTCAACCCAACCTCATCCAGCCGTCCTATCTGTTGCTATCTCCCGCAGCTCCCTCCATGTCCTCCCACCATAGGACCTCACCCAGCCGTCCTATCTGTTGCTATCTCCCGCAGCTCCCTCCATGTCCTCCCACCATAGGTCCTCAACCCAACCTCACCCAGCCGTCCTATCTGTTGCTATCTCCCGCAGCTCCCTCCATGTCCTCCCACCATAGGTCCTCAACCCAACCTCACCCAGCCGTCCTATCTGTTGCTATCTCCTGCAGCTCCCTCCATGTCCTCCCACCATAGGTCCTCAACCCAACCTCATCCAGCCGTCCTATCTGTTGCTATCTCCCGCAGCTCCCTCCATGTCCTCCCACCATAGGTCCTCAACCCAACCTCATCCAGCCGTCCTATCTGTTGCTATCTCCCGCAGCTCCCTCCATGTCCTCCCACCATAGGTCCTCAACCCAACCTCATCCAGCCTTCCTATCTGTTGCTATCTCCCGCAGCTCCCTCCATGTCCTCAACCCAACCTCACCCAGCCGTCCTATTGTTGCTATCTCCCGCAGCTCCCTCCATGTCCTCCCACCATAGGTCCTCAACCCAACCTCACCCAGCTGTCCTATTGTTGCTATCTCCCGCAGCTCCATCCATGTCCTCCCACTATTATACGTCTCTGTAATTTTTTTCTCTGTGTGTTTTTAGGTCTCCCACTATTTTGTTTGTCTTGTGAGTTCCAGACAAGAGAGTGTCAAGTTATATTATCCTCATGTTTTCAGGTCTCCCACTACTAGAGAGTGTCAAGTTATATTATCCTCATGTTTTCAGGTCTCCCACTACTAGAGAGTGTCAAGTTATATTATCCTCATGTTTTCAGGTCTCCCACTACTAGAGAGTGTCAAGTTATATTATCCTCATGTTTTCAGGTCTCCCACTACTAGAGAGTGTCAAGTTATATTATCCTCATGTTTTCAGGTCTCCCACTACTAGAGAGTGTCTAGTTATATTATCCTCATGTTTTCAGGTCTCCCACTACTAGAGAGTGTCAAGTTATATTATCCTCATGTTTTCAGGTCTCCCACTACTAGAGAGTGTCTAGTTATATTATCCTCATGTTTTCAGGTCTCCCACTACTAGAGAGTGTCTAGTTATATTTTCCTCAGGTTTTCAGGTCTCCCACTACTAGAGAGTGTCAAGTTATATTATCCTCATGTTTTCAGGTCTCCCACTACTAGAGAGTGTCAAGTTATATTATCCTCATGTTTTCAGGTCTCCCACTACTAGAGAGTGTCTAGTTATATTTTCCTCATGTTTTCAGGTCTCCCACTACTAGAGAGTGTCAAGTTATATTATCCTCATGTTTTCAGGTCTCCCACTACTAGAGAGTGTCAAGTTATATTATCCTCATGTTTTCAGGTCTCCCACTACTAGAGAGTGTCTAGTTATATTTTCCTCATGTTTTCAGGTCTCCCACTACTAGAGAGTGTCAAGTTATATTATCCTCATGTTTTCAGGTCTCCCACTACTAGAGAGTGTCAAGTTATATTATCCTCATGTTTTCAGGTCTCCCACTACTAGAGAGTGTCTAGTTATATTTTCCTCATGTTTTCAGGTCTCCCACTACTAGAGAGTGTCTAGTTATATTATCCTCATGTTTTCAGGTCTCCCACTACTAGAGAGTGTCAAGTTATATTATCCTCATGTTTTCAGGTCTCCCACTACTAGAGAGTGTCAAGTTATATTATCCTCATGTTTTCAGGTCTCCCACTACTAGAGAGTGTCAAGTTATATTATCCTCATGTTTTCAGGTCTCCCACTACTAGAGAGTGTCAAGTTATATTATCCTCATGTTTTCAGGTCTCCCACTACTAGAGAGTGTCAAGTTATATTATCCTCATGTTTTCAGGTCTCCCACTACTAGAGAGTGTCTAGTTATATTATCCTCATGTTTTCAGGTCTCCCACTACTAGAGAGTGTCTAGTTATATTATCCTCATGTTTTCAGGTCTCCCACTACTAGAGAGTGTCTAGTTATATTATCCTCATGTTTTCAGGTCTCCCACTACTAGAGAGTGTCAAGTTATATTATCCTCATGTTTTCAGGTCTCCCACTACTAGAGAGTGTCTAGTTATATTATCCTCATGTTTTCAGGTCTCCCACTACTAGAGAGTGTCTAGTTATATTATCCTCATGTTTTCAGGTCTCCCACTACTAGAGAGTGTCTAGTTATATTATCCTCATGTTTTCAGGTCTCCCACTACTAGAGAGTGTCTAGTTATATTATCCTCATGTTTTCAGGTCTCCCACTACTAGAGAGTGTCAAGTTATATTATCCTCATGTTTTCAGGTCTCCCACTACTAGAGAGTGTCTAGTTATATTATCCTCATGTTTTCAGGTCTCCCACTACTAGAGAGTGTCTAGTTATATTATCCTCATGTTTTCAGGTCTCCCACTACTAGAGAGTGTCAAGTTATATTATCCTCATGTTTTCAGGTCTCCCACTACTAGAGAGTGTCTAGTTATATTATCCTCATGTTTTCAGGTCTCCCACTACTAGAGAGTGTCAAGTTATATTATCCTCATGTTTTCAGGTCTCCCACTACTAGAGAGTGTCTAGTTATATTTTCCTCATGTTTTCAGGTCTCCCACTACTAGAGAGTGTCTAGTTATATTATCCTCATGTTTTCAGGTCTCCCACTACTAGAGAGTGTCTAGTTATATTATCCTCATGTTTTCAGGTCTCCCACTACTAGAGAGTGTCTAGTTATATTATCCTCATGTTTTCAGGTCTCCCACTACTAGAGAGTGTCTAGTTATATTATCCTCATGTTTTCAGGTCTCCCACTACTAGAGAGTGTCTAGTTATATTATCCTCAGGTTTTCAGGTCTCCCACTACTAGAGAGTGTCTAGTTATATTATCCTCATGTTTTCAGGTCTCCCACTACTAGAGAGTGTCTAGTTATATTATCCTCATGTTTTCAGGTCTCCCACTACTAGAGAGTGTCTAGTTATATTATCCTCATGTTTTCAGGTCTCCCACTACTAGAGAGTGTCTAGTTATATTATCCTCATGTTTTCAGGTCTCCCACTACTAGAGAGTGTCTAGTTATATTATCCTCATGTTTTCAGGTCTCCCACTACTAGAGAGTGTCTAGTTATATTATCCTCATGTTTTCAGGTCTCCCACTACTAGAGAGTGTCTAGTTATATTATCCTCATGTTTTCAGGTCTCCCACTACTAGAGAGTGTCTAGTTATATTATCCTCATGTTTTCAGGTCTCCCACTACTAGAGAGTGTCTAGTTATATTATCCTCATGTTTTCAGGTCTCCCACTACTAGAGAGTGTCTAGTTATATTATCCTCATGTTTTCAGGTCTCCCACTACTAGAGAGTGTCTAGTTATATTATCCTCATGTTTTCAGGTCTCCCACTACTAGAGAGTGTCTAGTTATATTATCCTCATGTTTTCAGGTCTCCCACTACTAGAGAGTGTCTAGTTATATTATCCTCATGTTTTCAGGTCTCCCACTACTAGAGAGTGTCTAGTTATATTATCCTCATGTTTTCAGGTCTCCCACTACTAGAGAGTGTCTAGTTATATTATCCTCATGTTTTCAGGTCTCCCACTACTAGAGAGTGTCTAGTTATATTATCCTCATGTTTTCAGGTCTCCCACTACTAGAGAGTGTCTAGTTATATTATCCTCAGGTTTTTCAGCATGTGTCCTTTCCAGCACTAGCGTCTTTTCCTCACCTCTTGGTTAATGAAATTGTTGTAGTTCTTTCCATGAGCTCTATGTTGGTGATTCTGTCATAGCAGTTGGGTCCCACTATTCTGTGCACAAACCCTTTACTATACCCAGAACTAGAACCTATCTTCTGACCATAGCTAAGTTTTATTTCTAGAGTCAGTAAGACAAATGACAATTACTTTTTATGAAATCTAATGTTATGGTCTGAAAACCTGGAAAAAATCTGGAATGTTCTTTTGGCACCCCAGATCAAGTTGGTAGGACAAATGTCCGGACAGCTGCCAGACATCGAGACCAATGATGATGTCATTGATGATGATGATGATGATTACGAAGAGGATGTGGTTCAGCAGAAGAGCAAAACAACCAGGTAGGGGCGTGTTTTCACATTTTTTGTTGACTTTAAGGAAGTTGATGTCATTAAGGGAGGGGGAATGAATTACCAAAATACGATAAGTAGATTGTGAGCTTTACTAGAACACGATTACAAGAAACAAAATAAACGTTGCGGCCAAAGCCTTCGTCAGCACAGAACAAAACAACAGACACCAAACTAATAAAACAATCACTACATAGACAATACAGAGGTTACCCAGCTGAATCCTGTCTCGGCGAAATGTGTCTGAAGCGCTAGCCGCTAGATGAATGTGGAGACGGCCGGATGTGAGGATTGAAATGGGTCCATGGGTAACAGGCTAAGATGCCCGATGGGCGGGGGTGGGGGGAGAACTCCCATGTGGGCGAACGGTGAAGGGTGAATTAGCAGTGAACTAAAGCCGGCGCTGTGGCGAATGTTGTAGTTGGCCATTCCACATACCCAGTTGGTGGGCGTTTGGAATGCAGTACGCCCTGTGTTGGTTAGCATAGGATAGCATGAGTAACGGTTGCTCAGAAGGCAATGACAGCAACCGAACGCAAACTTGCCAAAAAATCACTAACGGCAAAAGTGATGCTAAGGATAATGGCAGCGCTCTGTAAAAGAAGTTAAATGAAACTATGTTGGACATTAAGGCCGTGGGGGGAGAGTGTCCCCAACTGGAAGATGAGGCGGTTTTCCAACGTCTTGCGATCATGTTCGTGAGATGCGCACGATTTGAGCACCATGACCTGTATGTCCGCCACGCCACAGTGATCAGAACTGTTGAAGTGAATGGGCACCGGTTTAGGGGCATGGCATCAAAGAGCATATGTCATACAGCTTCATAAGAGACGTATAATGGCTGAATGTCTGTTGTAGTATAGAATAAACTATGCAAACATAGGACTGCATACATACATAAGTATTCTTGAATATGTTAAGAAAGATAAGAGGGTCAGGATGCATTCAAAATAGCGCAACAGATTCTAAGAGAAATTACTAGAGAAGATTGGCTGAACAGGCACAGGGAATAATGAGTCCAACACTTTTGAATGAAATGTCCCAATCATAAATTAATGACGTCAAGGGCCTGAGCAGGAAAACCTAGAGTCAGTTTTCCAGTTTGAAACAGAGCTTGATAGAATCAGTCGTCATTGTCACTGTGTAAGTCCCTGGCGTGCACCCTTGTGAAGATATTGTTCTTGCCCTTATGAAACCATAGAGCACGATATCAGGTGACATTGTTTTTTCTATGTGAATGTAACATGTACAAAAGATGAGTGGTTGGAAGGGCTGAATGTAAGACGGGCCTGCGTATCCAATTTGCAACAATTTAAAAATAAATTTTGTTCTTCCATGCTATGCGCTTTCGAATATCAGGGGAAACTACTGCAGCCATCTCCAGGAATTACGAACTTGACCTTTGAGTGCCTGGAACAACTGTACAGGATCTGCACCTTCATAAAATGTCGTTGAAATGTAAAATCTTGATTGGTTGGTTGGTCGTGAGTCCTCTGAAAGACTGACTTTTTAACTCTTAACTACGATGCATTGGTAGTCAGGCCTTCTGTACCGTTACAAGAGTCAGGTTGATGTAGATATGTGTCTCCTAAAGTACAATCTGAACAGACAACTGTTGCGGAGCTCTCTGTCCCCTCTCCAAGCTCAGACACTAGTAGGGTGTGCAGGACCGCTACTGGAACTTCTCATCCACAAATAGGTGTAATATAATGTAACCAGGTCAAGGTTCAGCACTGCACATGTGGGCATGCTGGGGTTATGCCCAGGTGGGTCATGTTTCAGAAGGTTGAGGTGTTGTCACAAGACTCAAACCCAGTGCATAGAGGGACATAAAATGTATGCGTCAGTGGGCAGGGCACTCACTGGCACCTGGCCGTCCGGACAGACGATAGTTTATTACATTGTGCGTCAAAAAAGACATAATAACTACAGCCCACGGCGGGGACCAGGGATGGAGTTATACCTCTCTATAGCATAAAGCTTGTGCTGAATTGTAGAGACCGTGTTTTGCCCATGCAGCATGATCCCTCTCTCGGCCTGTCTAGTTTACTCCAGAGGAAAGATAACACCAATACGTCTGGAACAAGACCAGTTACAGAAGCTGCCGAATCAGCAAAGCTATGCTGTAACTGGCCGTTTGTCAGAGCTTCAATCCAAGACCAGTTGCCAACTAAGGCTTAGGGCCTGGTATGATGTGCCATGACATTTAGTCTACAGGTTGCATTCCCTTGCACCAGCATATGGCTTGTACCTTCTCAATTGCCCTCTTTGCCTGAAGTCGTTGGCATAAGATGGGGGTGTCAGGTTTAGTGAGCGCCGCCCAGTATTCGAAATGGGCAGGATGCATATACAAAATATCATTACATACCTTGGTGCAATTATTGATTTCATTGACAAGGCTGAAACAGCGGTGGCAAAGATAGACAAAATAAATTTGCCAAATTCAATCTGAATATTTTCTACGATTAATGGATATTTCTGCCATCTAGCTTCATCTTTTTACTGAAACATCATCTTCATCCAGGGATTTCCCTGCAGAGCTTCACCCCTACAACAGTGTGGTATTTCTCTCCGGATGTCGTGCCTCCGTGGCTGTTGTGTGTAAATCACCTATCACATCTTCAGTCTGTTCGCACATATGGCTGTGAAACTCCCACATTTCACAAATCAACCAGCATGCCCTAGAGAGACAACACGCCTAGAGAGACAACAGTGGAAGATAAACTCTATGGACTGCTGAGTGAACTAAAAAAGACTGTTAGATTCATACAAGAGACAACATTGCAGTTATAAACATATTTCAGGCGAACGAATGAAGAAGAAGAAGAACCAGCACGCCCATGCAGGTGTCAAACTCCATTTCACACATCAACTGGCAGCCACATACAGGTGTCAAACTCCAACATTTCACACATCAACTGGCAAGTACATACAGGTGTCAAACTCCAACATTTCACACATCAACCGGCAAGCACATACAGGTGTGAAACTCCCACATTTCACACATCAACCAGCAAGCATGTGTGGGTGTCAGACTCCCACATTTCACACATCAACCAGCAAGCATGTGTGGGTGTCAGACTCCCACATTTCACACATCAACCAGCAAGCATGTGTGAGTGTCAAGACTCCCACATTTCACACATCAACCATCAAGCATGTGTGGGTGTCAGACTCCCACATTTCACACATCAACCAGCAAGCATATGTGGGTGTCAGACTCCCACATTTCACACATCAACCAGCAAGCATATGCACACCTTTGAATATATTTATTATGAAAGAGTATTTAAAATTCACTGGATGAAGAAAAGAACCTGTACATTTATCCAACAAGAACTATCTATTGAAAGACATTGGTTAATGAGGACAAATAAAATTGAGGAAAATGAAATATTTTGTGCTGACACAAAAGAAATTGTGCTGTTATGTGTTGGGACATCTTTGCACTCCAGACACGTCCTTTGGGGCTCAGAGCCTCCACACAACATGTGCACAAGCTTCCAGCAGCTAATGGTTCCAGTTCTGTGTTGGTTGACGAGGCCCCGCATTCTCCCGCTGTGCATCTCATGTCAGGCCGTGTCAGTTCTTGCTCCAGAGTATCCTATTCTAGACAGCGATGAGGATTCACTGGCATCAAAGTCCTCCGCTCTAGACATCTCTCTAGTTGTAGGCCTCTTTCAGTCCTGAAGGACTATAGAGTCGTGCCGCTTGGGAGGTGCCTGGCAGCACCGCTGGTGACTGTATAGTCCAATGCGAAAGTGACAATCCCTGTCACAGTTTCCGCATCTGTAAGACGAGGCAAGTCCCGCAGTAAGTGACTGCGTTTTAAGCCTGTGCCGCCTATCCTCAGTTTGTTGGATCAGATTGCGCTCAAAGAGCACCAGTCCATTTCGTACATCTCTTCTCCAGGAGCATCTGTCTGTTGCAACTCTTTCCCCCATGTCTGGATCTATTCCAAGGGGTATTAATAACATCAGCACGATCCATGGGCTGGCCATATGCAGGGGATGCAGAGCCAGCAAGTTTATATCTATCAGCTCGTTTATTTCCTTCAACTTATTATTTAATGTTGGTGCATGTGAAACATCGTTGTTTATGTTGTGATTGATCTGTGATTGTTTCATCGGCCTTGAGTCTCCAGGGTTTGTATCATTTGTTTCAGCAAATCAGGCGGGGGTGGTGGTGTGTTTGGGCTGTTCCGTGGCCTGGTCGGGTCCAAAACTTTGACAGCAGACGACCTCAAACCTGTTCTGGAGAAGATGAAGGACCATTTGATTGGTAAGTTTTCTTTTCTGCATAAAACTTTCCAACACGATTTACTAATTTAAACTGTTCATCATGAATTACTACATAAAACTTCTTTGCATTAATTACTACGTACTACTAATGTACAGTAATTACTACATTCAATGATAGTGACTTATTGCGTAAGATACTTTTCTTCATTTTCTGAAATGCAGCGTTTCTTGTCTTATTCTGCTCTGAACTTTAGCACATAAACATAAAACCTACAAAACAACACTGATATGATTACATTTTTAAAATATTTTAAAAAATTTGCTTCGCTGAGTTTCTAGGGTAGTGTTATTCCCAGGGCACACAAATTGAATTGAATCCTCAAGTTGAGAAAGTCTGACTGATTGCCACAACCTTCATGGGCCAGCTGACAGAAAGCGATGTAGTAGATAAAGTGTAAAGCCAGGAGAAATAGCGGAGGGGGAAGTCAGACACTATAGAAAAGACACCAGTGAGATGTGCACAAAGCAAAGAAAGGAGAAAGTACACAGAGAGACAGGAATGTCAGTCTATTAGATGAGGCGAGAGAACAGGTTTAGTGAAGCTATGTTGGACTTTGAGACAATAAGGTGAAAATGATCCCAGCTGAAACAATATTACAGCTCAGAATGTTGCCTTAGTATTTTAATTAATGATAAACATGCTACATCTACCAATGTTGCTCTCATATTGTAATGATAACAATGTTGTAATTAAGAATGTTGCCCTGATTTTGCAATGATGATAAAAATGTGGATGTTACAGCTAAGAATGTTGCCGCTGATATTTCCCTAAAGTTGTGTGAATCTGTGGCCACCAAGCTGGAAGGCAAGGTCTTGGGCACTTTTGGAAGTAAGTTTGTCTGTAGTTTGTTTCCTGTTCTGTTGTCAGTGGAAGTAAGTTTGTCTGTAGTTTGTTTCCTGTTCTGTTGTCAGTGGAAGTAAGTTTGTCTCTAATTTGTTTCCTGTTCTGTTGTCAGTGGAAGTAAGTTTGTCTATACTTTGTTTCCTGTTCTGTTGTCAGTGGAAGTAAGTTTGTCTGTAGTTTGTTTTCTATTCTGGTGTCATTAGAAGTAAGTTTGTCTATACTTTGTTTCCTGTTCTGTTGTCAGTGGAAGTAAGTTTGTCTATACTTTGTTTCCTGTTCTGTTGTCAGTGGAAGTAAGTTTGTCTGTAGTTTGTTTCCTGTTCTGGTGTCATTAGAAGTAAGTTTGTCTATACTTTGTTTCCTGTTCTGTTGTCAGTGGAAGTAAGTTTGTCTGTAGTTTGTTTCCTGTTCTGTTGTCAGTGGAAGTAAGTTTGTCTGTAGTTTGTTTTCTATTCTGTTGTCAGTGGAAGCTTCAATAAAGAACAATGGAAACACCTTGACAGTTTGGAAACCAGGGCAGCTGATTGCCCTACCAGGCGTAGTGAAATCTGTGCAGGCATTGTGACTTGGGAACAATTGTGAATAGGGGAATGTGTGTGAGGGCTTACTGTATTATTGGTCCAGACAGCCACATCTGATCTACTCAAGAACCGACAGAAAATGGTGTGGTCATCTTCAGAAACAATGGACAAGCTCCATCATCTCGGTGTCATTTCTTTTCCCATCTGGTTTTGCTACTGTACTCTGTATGATTATTCAGTCCTGTGACTTGATGTTGAATCAACATGGCACAGTTTGTTGTAGTACGCTGATTTTATAGAGGAAATTGGGCAGTCAACGTGGCACAGTTGGTTGCTGTATGCTGATATTATACAGCAAATCGGGCACCTATGTCTATCATTCAACACTAAACTGGCAGTTAGTTGGTTTTCTCTGGTCATGTGACAAAGCAAAACAAAAAGCCAGCTACTAACTTTCTCATCATCATCAGGTGTCTTGCCGACTGACATGGACATTCATGCTTCTGCACATCTCGCAGTTTTCAACACGTTCATGTGGTGATAGCTTTCTATACCATGATGAAAGACTCACAAGGATCCTCTCTTCCTCTGATTCATTTTCCATCAATCTTTCCAGCTGTCATATAGTCCAGCTTGTCTCTTATAATATGGCCAATGTATGGTCACTGCCTTCTTTCTACTCCGTGATCACTGCAAGGATAACAAATGCTTCTCATTCAAACTATATCTGTGGGTATGTTTTTCAAATATTTCAGCCAAGTATAATTCATTTATCTACTTCATATGATATATATCTCTTCAATATGCAGTGAAATGTGTCAGGCAGTAAATCATGCAACCAATTGATTGTGGCTTCTGTGTGAACATTTTTTCTACCAAAGAATAACTTGCTTGAGAATCGTGTTTTTCATCTGTTTCTTACTTGAGGTGTGGCAAACACGGTCAAAAACACACTGCAGGAATCGTGTGTCCAGATCCTCTCACCCAAGCGCCGTGTGGACATCCTGCGTGATGCTATGGAAGCCAAACAGCAGCGGCGTCCCTACGTGATCACCTTTTGTGGTGTGAATGGAGTCGGCAAGTCCACAAATCTGGCCAAGGTGGGACGGGTGTTTGTGTGTTCATGTTGTCCTTTTGTTGTTGCATCTTCAGGTGCCTAATCTGAAACAGACATTGGTGATCAGGCTTCTTCTGTCCTCTGTGTCATCTGATCTTTGAATGGAGTTGATGCTGCTAATCTGATGACTTGCTGCCCAGCTGCTCCAGGTTTTCATACACATCTCTCACTGTCTTCCTTTTCCTCTCTTGCCCAGGACCTTTCCCACATACAGCTGATTTCTCTACTCCACATATTCTGTTAATAATCATATAGGAGGAACCATGCCTTCCATTGCTGCTCATTTCCTTCTTATCCTTTGCCCATCTCCTGTCTTTTATTTTGTGCTCGTTTGCTTTGAACTCAAGCGTAGTCCATACATACTACTTCTAGTAGTGCTGGACTGAATTTTGTGTGTGGATTAGCTTTCCTTATTAACATTGTCCCTCGCCATCAGGCGAACCCACTCCGACTTCAGATGTACTTGTAATTGACATCCCCAAGTCAAGAACGACAGGTCAACATTTCAGTCCAGCTGTCCGGAGTAGGGGTTGAATCCCTTACCTCGGCCTCCTCAGCACACCGGATGTTTAAGAACACACATTCTTATCCATCCGGCCATGCTGACCTACGTCCCCTGTCTCATGCATATCAGGCCCTCACTGTCTGCCGTGTCCTGTGTCCATCTTCATGCTGGCCCACCCTTGCCTCTCTCCCACAAACCTCACCTTCCTTCACTGTTCTCTCCAAGTCCTAGTGTCCTGCGCCCACCCTTGCCTCTCTCCCACAAACCTCACCTTCCTTCACTGTTCTCTCCAAGTCCTAGTGTCCTGTGTCCATCTTCATGCTGGCCCACCCTTGCCTCTCTCCCACAAACCTCACCTTCCTTCACTGTTCTCTCCATGTCCCTGTCACGTTTAACATAGCCAAAGTATTTCAGTTTCCCAGACATGATGCTGTTTATGTGTCAGTTTCACAGACATGATGCTGTTTATGTGTCAGTTTCCCAGACATGACGCTGTTTATGTGTCAGTTTCCCAGACATGACGCTGTTTATGTGTCAGTTTCCCAGACATGATGCTGTTTATGTGTCAGTTTCCCAGACATGACGCTGTTTATGTGTCAGTTTCCCAGACATGACGCTGTTTATGTCTCAGTTTCCCAGACATGACGCTGTTTATGTGTCAGTTTCACAGACATGATGCTGTTTATGTGTCAGTTTCACAGACATGACGCTGTTTATGTGTCAGTTTCACAGACATGATGCTGTTTATGTGTCAGTTTCACAGACATAACGCTGTTTATGTGTCAGTTTCCCAGACATGACGCTGTTTATGTGTCAGTTTTCTTCCATGTTCAGATCTGCTAGACTGTCAGTATCTCGTAAATCAGTTTCAATTTTCACTGACTCCCTACAGTCAGTTTCCCAGACATGATGCTGTTTATGTGTCAGTTTCACAGACATAACGCTGTTTATGTGTCAGTTTCCCAGACATGACGCTGTTTATGTGTCAGTTTCCCAGACATGACGCTGTTTATGTGTCAGTTTTCTTCCATGTTCAGATCTGCTAGACTGTCAGTATCTCGTAAATCAGTTTCAATTTTCACTGACTCCCTACCAGCTGAATAAGCTCCATTAATGTTATAACTGGACACAAGCTACTTACTTCTGTCCTCACTTCATTGTTTTTCTACAACGCTATTGAGTTACCTGCTTGTTTATTTACAGGTATGCTCACTGAGACACTTTGTTCGTTGCTTGCTTGCTCACTGGGCTGCTTGTTTACTTTCTTGGTTATTAGACTACAGGTTTGATTCATGTGTTACCTAGTTGATTTCACCTTTGCTGACTTATTGACCTATCTGGTTTCTTGACCACTTGATAGCTTAATTGCCTTTGTTCTTGCTGTTACTGATCTGTCTTGTTTTCTTTATCACTTATTGCCTACTGACTGATCTACTTGCTTTCATTGGTCACTTTATTGTTTAATTGCCTGTTTACTTTCTTTGTTATATAATTGCTTGCTTTCTTAATTACTTTGTTGTGGAGTCACTTGTATTGTTACTGGATTAGCAAAGCAATGCTCTAACTGTCGGAGCTTTAATCCTAGACCAGTTACCAACAAAAGTTTAAGGCATTTAGTCTTTAGGTTGCATTTCCTTGCACCAGGGTTAAGCTTGTACCTTCCCAGTTGTGCTCTTCTGCCTTAAGCCGTTGGCACAATGTGGGGTGTCGGGTTTGGTTAGCGCCGCCCAACATGTGGTGCTAACAGAAAGCAAGTAGTACCGTCTGCTGTTATAAGGTAGCTCAGTCATATCTGACTAAGACCTGACAGACAACACTGATGCAACTATATAAAGAATATATATGGAAGTTACTTCGCTGGTGTTAATGCTACCTAGCTGCTGTCTACACTGTGTGTGGTTTCATTTCTCTAATTAGTAAGGTATACTGAGTGTTACTGAGGGGGCTGAGTGGTATGGTGTCCACCTCGAGTGCTGGAGGTCCCAGGTTCAAGCCCTGGTGAGGGCCGAGATTTTTTCACGTGGACTTCTAGTAACAAAATTTCCCCTGGTCTCTGAGTAGTGAGATCGGACTCCCGTGTGTATTGTTGCGCACGTTAAAAAAAAACCCCTTGGCATTTGGAAATCGAAAAAGAGTAGCCAAACGGCGCTGCCCGGGCAAAGTTATGAGTTAAAAATCTACCCAAATTATTTCAGGATCCTTGCCAGTGCTACGGAGTTCGTGCATTGAGCTGAGTTTCTCAGGACTCTAGTAGAACGGAGCACTTATGGGTTACACCCGTGTGCCGTGCTGTTGATCCGTCGACTAAACTAAACTAACTAAATTTAGTAAGGTATACTGTTGTGTTTAACAGGATTTACACACCTTGGGTAATTTTGCTTTGCTTTGCCCAGGTGTGCTTCTGGTTGGTTGAAAATGGGCTGAGTGTCCTGATTGCAGCCTGTGACACATTCAGATCTGGCGCTGTTGAGCAGTTGCGCACTCACGTGCGTAAACTGAATGCCCTGCACCCCAAGGACGTCCATGGACGAGAGATGGTTCAGCTCTATGAGAGAGGCTACGGCAAGGACTCCGCCGGCATCGCCATGGAAGCTATAGCTTCAGGTAAGTCGATAGACTGACTGCCATTTCTTGTTAAATGAAAAAGTTAGTTGCATGTTCTTTACAGGGCGTTCCTGGATGTCTCTGTGAAACCTAGATGTTTACAGGATTGGCCTGCCTTATTTTCACATGATTCACCAACGAGCAAGTCCTACAAGAAACAAATTAAAACCGTAGACTGGGATACTTGTGTGATCAGTTGGGGAAGACTGGGGTATTAGTGTGATCAGTGGGGGAGACTGGGGTATTAGTGTGAGACAGTCAAGATTTCAAGATTTTTTTGGGGGGCACGTTATGAGAAGAAATAACTGGAGAACTTGGTGACAACTGGCAAGATTGAGGCAAAAGATCAAAGGGAAGGCTGAGAAGTGAATATCTGGATGACTTGGCCACATGGCATAATCAAGACAAAACCACAGAGCTGATCCACGACTGGAGATTATGTGAGATGGCGAAACATGACTGCCGATTGCTTATCTGTATGACACATAATGATGATGATTTTCACCTTTATTGTATGTCAGGTATGTTGGAATGCTTGCTTTCTTGGAAACTACCTCACATTCAGGTGTGCTAATATTTAATAACCCCTCCTCCTGCCTAAAATAGGTACCATTCAGTTCTGCTAACATTGAATGATAACTCCTCCTTGCTTTCTTGGAAGCTACCTCACATTCAGTTTTGCTAACATTGAATGATAACTCCTCCTTGGTTTCTTGGAAACTACCTCACATTCAGTTCTGCTAACATTGAATGATAACTCCTCCTTGCTTTCTTGGAAACTACCTCACATTCAGTTCTGCTAACATTGAATGATAACTCCTCCTCCTGCCTAAAATAAGTGCCAAGAAATGTCTAGGGGAGTAGAGTGGCGTGGTATGATAATGTCACATCACCCATCTAGTGATTATTGGTCTTACATCTTTGGGTTTGACACCATGTGTCCAGTACACTTTAAGGTGTATAAAAGGGGCCTTTATTTTTTATTTTTTTACCTCTTCTCTATTATATCTCATCTCATCTTGTTGCTCTTGTACCTGGCAATGCCGAGGTGAAGCATAAACAGCGGAAGATTGCCCATCCATCATCTCATCTTGTGGCTCTTGTACCTGGCAATGTCGAGGTGAAGCTTAAACAGCGGGAGACTGCCCATTTATGGGCTTCATATATCGAGATTCCCATAGACTAGCTTATTGCCTCTATTATATATACTGTTGTTGTTCCTGTTGTTAATGCTGTTGTTGTTGCAGCCCGGGACTACCACATCGATGTTGTGCTGGTGGACACCGCTGGAAGGATGCAGGACAATGAGCCACTGATGAGAGCCTTGAGCAAGGTATGTCTCGTTGTCCCCTCTTTGTTCTTTACACTGGTTTTGTTTGTCAGTGATCACTTTCCTTGCACAGATATCTCTATAAGTGCTCCAGTCTCCCCCTGTAGATCACACCAGGAGAATCTCAGCGCACTGCATGGTCTCTGTAGCACCAGTCAGGATCCAAATGTGTGGTTAGCAGAATCACACATGCTGTACATTTGTATGTGTGTGTAGTTTTTTTTAATTGGCAGAATCATACATGCCTTATATGTTTGTGTAGCTTGTTTTAATTGGCAGAATTGTTCATGCTTTACATGTTTGTGTGTGTAGCTTGTTTTAATTGGCAGCTTTGCCTGGACAATAGCTTATTCAACCTGCTCTTTTACATTTCTAACTGCTGAGAGATTGTTCTACGGAAGTGGTGAAGAGGAAGACTGCATTGTAGATGTATTCACGACGTGATAGACGATTTACACTTGACAGCAACAGGGGCGGGAGGTCTGGCTTACGATAGAGAGACATTTTGAAAGACTTACCATGGGAAGGTTCTGCACAGGTAAAGCCACAAGACGATGACGAGAGGCAAGCATCGTTGTATAACAATTAAAAGAATTCACAAGAAGTTATGTTATCGCGATCGACATCACCACACATTGGGTGATCCCATACGTACTCAGTCCTCCGATGCAGCAGCTATCCCAAAGTATGTCCTCACTGTTCCCATGAGGAGTTGCTTGTAATGTCGCCTCACCCTCAAAGATCGCAACGACATGCTTGGCCATGCTTCACTCCCAAGTTATATAATTGAACTAGTATGAGAGACACGTCAGTATCTGCCAACTGGGTCCGTACAGCATGGACAATATCAGCCCTGCCAATGCCGCTTCCCGCTTGTTTTGGTACATTGTTAGCCATGAAGCGTAGGGCAGCTTCATGAGTTCGCTGAGGTGACCTGCCTTCACAAGCAAATAAGAAAACAACATACAGACATCAGAAAAGCCACAACAGAGACCACACCAAGGCATACTACCACAGAATCACTTCAGACAAACATAATCAGATTGAAACAGAACATGTGGTACTTGTTTTAATTTCATGGAACTGGTAGTGCACTGGTAGTTCATGTGTTTGAATGGTCCTCACAAAAAGAACTGGTTGCTCACATCAGAAGCAGACAGTCTACATTATTTGGCATGTCATGAGAAGGGGAAAGCTGGAGTATGTCGTCACTACGGGAAAGTTGGAGGAAAGAGAGGCAGGGGGAGACCAAGAGGTAAGATGCTGGACAGTTTGACAACATGACATGGAGGACCATTGGTATCTGAAATGGTTCACAGCAAAAGAGATAGATGACTGTAGAACAGACATGATCACCAATGCCACACGGCATGGACTATAAGAAGATTGGCAGTACATGAGACAAAAGGCTGTGGACAGACATGATCACCAACGCCACATGGCATGGACTATAAGAAGATTGATAGTACATGAGACAAAAGGCTGTGGACAGACATGATCACCAACGCCTCACGACATGGACTATAAGAAGATTGATAGTACATGAGACAAAAGGCTATGGACAGACATCACCAACACCACTTGGCATAGACTATAAGAAGAAGGAGGAGTGTAAATGTTATTTAAGTCTGTTCCTTTTGTGTAATGTTACTTATCTAAACTTTTCAAACACTAATCACCTGCGACCATGTTTTTTTTTGTTACCAGCTGGTGAAGATCAACCAGCCTGATTTAGTCTTGTTTGTGGGCGAGGCTCTTGTCGGCAATGAGGCTGTGGACCAGCTGGTCAAGTTTAACCAGGCTCTGGCAGACTTCTCTCAGTCATCTGAGCCGAGGCTGATTGATGGCATCATTCTGACCAAGTTTGACACGATTGATGACAAGGTAAGGCACTCTATGCTGCCGATCAGCTGTGTGAGAGCGTATAACATTATTTATGATGTCATGAGAATGTCAGGGATGACATCTGTACAGATGTTTAACTCGTTAGTCTTTAACTACATTAGGATGATGTTTAACATGTTAGGTTTTCACCGTCTCGTAACAATGTTTAACACGTTAGTCTTTTACTAAATTAGGATGATGTTCAACATGTTAGGTTTTCACCATCTCGTAACAATGTTTAACATGTTAGGTTTTCACCGTCTCGTAACAATGTTTAACACGTTAGTCTTTCACTACATTTGGATGATGTTTAACATGTTAGGTTTTTACCATTTCGTAACATTGTTTAACATGTTAGTCTTTCACTACATTAGGATGATGTTTAACATGTTAGGTTTTCACCGTCTCATAACGTTTAACACGTTAGTCTTTCACTACATTAGGATGATGTTTAACACATTAGGTTTTCACCGTCTCATAACAATGTTTAACACATTAGGTTTTCACCGTCTCATAACAATGTTTAACACGTTAGTCTTTCACTACATTAGGATGATGTTTAACATGTTAGGTTTTCACCGTCTCATAACGTTTAACACGTTAGTCTTTCACTACATTAGGATGATGTTTAACACATTAGGTTTTCACCGTCTCATAACAATGTTTAACACGTTAGTCTTTCACTACATTAGGATGATGTTTAACATGTTAGGTTTTCACCGTCTCATAACGTTTAACACGTTAGTCTTTCACTACATTAGGATGATGTTTAACACATTAGGTTTTCACCGTCTCATAACAATGTTTAACATGTTAGGTTTTCACCGTCTCGTAACAATGTTTAACACGTTAGTCTTTCACTACATTAGGATGGTGTTTAACACATTAGGTTTTCACCGTCTCATAACAATGTTTAACATGTTAGGTTTTCACTGTCTCGTAACAATGTTTAACACGTTAGTCTTTCACTACATTAGGATGATGTTTAACATGTTATGTTTTCACCGTCTCGTAACAATGTTGAACATGTTAGTCCGGCGCTGCCTCATGGCTGTGTTCAATTCATTAGTCTTTAATTACCTCTGGATGATGTTTAACTCTATAGGTTGTCAGTGTCTCAGGACATCTAATACTCGTGTGATCAATGTGGGGGGGGGGGGGGGGGGGGGTTTTATATGGTACTTGTGTGTTCAATGTGGAGGGACTGGGGTACTTGTGTGATCAATGGGGGGGGGGGGGGTTTATTTGTGTAATCAGTGGGGGAGACTGGGATACTTGTGTGATCAGTGGGATGGAGACAGAGGTACGTGTGTATCAGTGGGGGGGTGGGGTACTTGTGTGATTAGTGGGAGGAGAGACTGGGGTAATTGTATGTGATCAATGGGGGGAGACTGGGGTATTTGTGGGATGGGGGGGGGGGGGGTAGACTGAGGTACTTGTGTGATCAGTGGGGGAGACTGGGATACTTGTGTGATCAGTTGGGGAAGACTGGGGTATTAGTGTGATCAGTGGGGGTGACGGGTATTAGTGTGATCAGTTGGTGGAGACTGGGGTATTAATGTGGTGGGGGGGGGGGGGGGGGGGAGAGACTGAGGTATGTGTCGGGGGGGGGGGAGAGACTGAGGTACTTGTGTGATCAGTGGGGGAGACTGGGGTACTTGTGTGATCAGTTGGTGGAGACTGGGGTATTAGTGTGATCAGTGGGGGGGGGGAAGACTGGGGTACTTGTGTGATCAGTGGGGAGAGACTGGGGTACGTGTGTATCAGTGAGGGGTGGGGTACTTGCGTGATTAGTGGGAGGAGACTGGGGTACTTGTGTGATCAATGGGGGAAGACTGGGGTATTTGTGTGATCAAGTGGAGGGGGGGGGAGGAGACTGTGGTATTTGTGTGATCAGCTGGTGGAGACTGGGGTACTTGTGTGATCAAGTGGAGGGGGGGGAGACGACTGGGACATTTGTGTGATCAGTAGGGGGGATGGGGGAGTCTGGGGGTACTTGTGTGATCAATGGGGTGTGACTGGGTTATTTGTGTGATCAATGGGGGGAGACTGGGGTATTTGTGTGATCAGCTGGGGGAGACTGGGGTACTTGTGTGATCATGGGGGGGGGGGGGGAAACAACTGGGACATTTGTGTGATCAGTAGGGGGTCTGGGGGTACTTGTGTGATCAATGGGGAGGGACTGGGGTACTTGTGTGGTCAATGGGGGGGGGGAGACTGGGGCACTTGTGGGGGGAGGGGGGAGACTGGGGTACTTGTGTGATCAGTGGGAGGAGACTGGGGTACTTGTGTGATCAGTGGGAGGAGACTGGGGTACTTGTGTGATCAGTGGGAGGAGACTGGGGTACTTGTGTAATCAATGGGGGGGGGGGAGGAGACTGGGGTACTTGTGTGATCAGTGGGAGGAGACTGGGGTACTTGTGTAATCAGTGGGGGGGGGGGAGACTGGGGTACTTGTGTGATCAGTGGGAGGAGACTGGGGTACTCGTGTGATCAGTGGGAGGAGACTGGGGTACTCATGTGATCAGTGGGAGGAGACTGGGGTACTCGTGTGATCACGGGGGGGGGGGGGGGGGGGGGGGAGACTGGGGTACTTGTGTGATCAGTGGGAGGAGACTGGGGTACTTGTGTAATCAGTGGGGGGGGGGAGACTGGGGTACTTGTGTGATCAGTGGGAGGAGACTGGGGTACTCGTGTGATCAGTGGGAGGAGACTGGGGTACTCATGTGATCAGTGGGAGGAGACTGGGGTACTTGTGTGATCACGGGGGGGGGGGGGGGGGGGGGGGGAGAGACTGGGGTACTTATGGAGATGTGTGTGTTGTGAAAATTATCCTTACCAAAGCAGACCAGGTATGTACATGTTTTCTGTTTGTGAATGCCAGGTGGGTGCTGCCATCTCTATGACCTACACCACGGGTCAGCCCATCGTCTTTGTGGGAACTGGCCAGACTTACAGTGACCTGCGGAACCTGAATGCCAAGGCCATTGTTAACGCACTCCTGAAGCCATAAAGCGGCTTCATTTGCCTATTGGCTATGGAAACAATCTTAGCCTGGATTTTTTGGTTTTGTTTTTACATTTCTTCAGCTGTCAGAAACATGTCTTAAGGATACAACAAATTATTTTTGGTTTGAATTTTAATTTAGGAATACAGGTGGTTTTGTATTTTCAGAAAAGGTGAATGGTTTTGTGACATTTTGATAATCAAATGGACCGTGAAATGTATTTGGTTTTGATGTGAAACCAACTATTCTCAAACATGTTTTTTGGTGTCAAAATGTGTGAATGAACATATGTGTGTATAATGACAGATGTTTTAATCAATATGAAATAGTGTCAGAGACATTCGTTTACTGTGTTGTCCGTCTCTGAAAGGATATCGATGCTCTGGTTGCATGTGTGGGTGCAAGTGTTTGATGAGTAGTGGCGTGGTGAAGAAGCTGCGGGCAGTGAGGATGTGGATGTTGAGAATGTCGTGGAGGACAATTAGAGCATTTCGGATTTCGGCCACCAGTCAAATGATGCCTAGTACCAGCCCGACCAATGTGAACAAGTGGCAAATCATCAGACTAAACACAGATTACAACATGCTGAAATACTGTATGTTTTATAAACTAAAGATAGGAGATCATGTTGAATGTAACTGTGGAACTGAAAAAGTGATGGCTAACATTTGTTTCAAGAATGCCCAACTTGTGCAGAATATTGAACATGATTTAGGCTTCCACCCGCTCCATTTGAGGACTAAATCTGTGGAGGAGTCAGCCAGTTCAGTTGTCTGCTGCTTTCTGTAAATGGATATCAGGGATGACAACAAATGTAGGTGTGTTGAGAGCTCCTGGTGTCGCTAGATCACTCAACAGAATGACCAGGAAACATCAAAGTAAATTTATGGGATATATCAACAAAAGATTCCTTGGACTGCCAGTCATCATCATCATCATCAAGTGCCCTGCCAGCTGGCATAGGCGTTCATGACTCTCCACAGATCTCGGTCTTTGGTTTTCTGGATCAACTCTGCTGCTGATATTCCTCCGTGCCACCGTCTCAATCCATCTAGCATCATTTCTCTTGGTCTGCCTCTGCCTCTCTTCCCTTCGATCTTTCTAGTTGTCACGATGTTCTCCAATGCCTCTCTTCTCATATTATGACCAGAGAAAGCTGTTTGTCTCTTTCTTGTTGTTGTATATAGTGTTCTAGTTTCATTAGCCTGTTTCAGGCAGTCGTTGTTAGTTACTCTGGCAGTCCAAGGAATTCGCAACGTTCGTCTCAGAAACCACATCTCAGTTGCTTCTAATTTCTTCTTAATTTGTTCATTTACATTCCAAGATTCACTGCCATACAGCAAAATTGGTTCTACATAGCATTTCAGCACTCTCTTTCATACACTCAGTGATAGTGACCTATTGCACAAGATACTCTTCATTTTCTGAAATGCGGCCTTTGCTTGCCCTATTCTGCTCTTAATCTCTGTTGTACATCTTCCATCTGATGTTATACTTGTAAATACCTCTAGGTATTTAAAATTATCCACTTGGTTAAGAATCCTTCTATTTCTATGTCACATTTTGGTGTCACCATTTTCTTTGATATCACCATTGTTACTGTTTTCTTGATATTCAAGGAGAGTCCTTTCCTTGCACTCTCTGTTACTACAGTGTCCAACAATTGTTGTAGGTCTGTTGATTTATCTGCCACCAATACTGTGTCATCTGCATAGCGTATATTATTACAGTCACAACAATTGCTTGAAAGAGGCTAATGAAACTAGAACATTATATACAACTATAAGACAGAAACAGATGGCTTTCTTTGGTCAAAGTGGTGAGAAGGGCAGCATTGGAGAACATCGTGATGACTGGAAAGATTAAGGGGAAGAGAGGCAGAGGCAAACCAAGGGAAATGATGCTGGACGGATTGAGACGGTGCCATGGAGGAATATCATCAGCAGAGTTGATCCAGAACACCAAAGACCAAGATCTGTGGAGAGACATGAATGCCTATGCCAGCTGGCAGGACACTTGTTGATTATGATGATCAACAAAAAAGGTTAACAGAGAGTGCTTAAAACTCTGTCGCGGAGCAAGCATGACAGCAGACTTCTGAGCATCAGAAGCCACAAGATCCCTTTGCTTCATGAGGATGCTGTAAGTTGTTGCCTTGTACATTTGTTTGCTCCATGTATCTCATTCGTCTGTGGTGTGCGATATTGCAGGAAATCATGGAATCTATTTTCTAAAAAGTTTATAATGCCAGGAATTTGGAGTTAATTGCTATTTACCAGAGTGTACTTGTACGTGTCACCGAGGTACCAAGCAAACTTGTGTTAATAAATTATCTGTACCAGCATCCAGTACTTTTGTATGGATGTAAAACGTGGACAATGAGCAGTCTGAAAAAAACATATTAAGGCAGTGGAGATGTGATTTTTGAGGAAAATGTAAAGAATACCATGAATAGACAGAAAAACCAATGAGCAAGTCCACCAAGAAGCAAATGAGAACTAAACTGATGAGAGAAATTAGATGTAGACAGTCAACACTTTTTTGACATGTTATGAGAAGAAATAAATTGGAGAACTTGGTGACAACTGGCAAGATTTAGGGAAAAAGAACAAGGGGAAGGCAGAGAAGTAAATGTCTCGATGGCTTGGTTGAGACAAGAACACAGAGCTGATCCACAACTCTGGTGGTCGTGTCAGATGGCGAAACATGACCACCCAAGCTTATCGACATGGCACATAACGATGTCCAGCATCCAACTTGGATTGTTATAAATACACCAGCAGTTGTTAAAATAGCTGACAGACCATGCACAAGTTGGCAAGTAGTTTGCAAAACCAACTGAGCAGGCTATCCATAGGTCGTGTCTGCCCACATGTAACTGTCACTGACGAGAGCTCATGAACACATTGCACTGCCTGTCTGCTGTATGGTGCTACACCTGTGTTTGTATAGACCAATCAGCACCCCAGGGATCATGGACACTTTGCACGACCTGTCTGCTGTACGGTGCTACACCTGTGTTTGTATAGACCAATCAGCACCCCAGGGATGATGCCAAACATCACCTCAGCCACCTTTACTTCCCATAGAATTCCCAGGTACCAATGTTAAACTGGGTCGACCTGGGGGGGGGGGGGGGGGGCAGGATCAATGTTGACAACTCGCCTCGATACAATTTACACCCCAGACCGGGGGTGGGGGGGCAGTAGGCCAGCTTCTAGCCACTGCGCCACTGCTTCGTGGTGACTGTTGAATGCTGGCTGTAAGATGTTTGTCTTCATGATTGATATTGCGTTCATTCATTCGTTCATTGATAGTCATTCCTGTTTACGTTGTGGTGTAAGGGCAAACCTTATGGTCATGTTTTTAATGTTATTAAACGTACATATACCCACACATTGTCAAGTTTCTACATATACACACACATTATCATGTTTCTACACATACCCACACACATTGTCATGTTTCTACGTATACCCCCGCATTGTCATGTTTCTACATATACCCCCAGATTGTCATGTTTCTACGTATACCCCCGCATTGTCATGTTTCTACATATACCCCCAGATTGTCATGTTTCTACATATACCCACACAAGTAAAGGCCATGAGGAATTGAAGGATAGAACTGACCATCTCACCTCATTATACCATTGCCTAGAATAACTGTCAGCCCACCATTACAATCCCCAGTGGCAGTGTCTGCCATGTTGACCACAACACACAAATATCTCAGCCTAGCTGCAAACACACACGGCACAACCAGCACCCTTCTCAAGGTGGATTGTTTGGTCACATCAGGCGTTTCATGTGATTACGGTGAGAGAGAAACATGGCAACAGCTCCTTTATTTGGAGACATTTGCTATGTTGCTTTCTCCTTTCATATATATTGTTTCATGTGATTTTTATCTCGTTTATATTTACCTCACTTTTATGTGACCACAAGTGTGTGTTCCAAAATGTCCATACTCTGGTCAGAATTTTCTCTTTTTCTTCCCAATCTCGTTCTTGCGCCTTGTATTTCTCCAGTCACTATGTAAATACTTATGTGGTTGTTGGTTATTTAGAATCGAGTCAGAACATTATAAGTATGTGATTATAAGTGTGTGATTATTTTCCATCGGTAAATGGCAAAGTGCAGAAACTAGTGTTTCTAAGTGCACAAATTGTGAATACAGCTATGTTGTCCCTGCATGTAATCCTGTTATTGTCATGAATCTGACCAAACTCAGAAGTCTGAGGTGTGTTGGTCTCTGTGTCCGCATGCACTTAGTAACCAAATGGTACCTGTATTGTCTGTCCTTTGTCCATCTGCCAACATTCCCAGCACATCAGTCTCTTGGCCGTGAACTGCAGCATCACCTGGGCACTAGCACGTTCATTTTAACATGACTCATTCATTTGTGAGGGTGATGGAGGGTAATGAAGTGAATTGTGAGGCTGATGGAGGAAAGTTAAGTGAATTGTGAGGCTGAAAGCTGGAGATGAAATCATTCTTTAGTCTGATAACAGAGCCATGTGATGCAGTGGCTAGTACACTTGCCTGTACAGAAAAGCTAAAATCCCTGTATTGACAAGATGGTTTTTCCCTGATCAGTGCGGCTCTGAGGGTCAACCCAGCTTCATAGAAATGGGTTCCAGAGGATACTGAGAATGTTCTGGAAATGAAAGGCAATGAGGAAGGGGACTGTGCACCTCATATGTCAAGGCCTAGAACATGTGAAGCACTAACACTTCACACCCCCACGACAGTGTCTGCTTGGGATCTGCCGTGGCCTCTTGTTACTTGACACAGAATATTCTAGTGTCAGTTGAGGGAGGCCAGGCCTGGTGCAGAAAACAACATGCAGTGCAGAAGTTTAATGTGTGGGCAGAACTGTACTGGCGTTACAGGTCAATTGTTGATATCATCAAGCTGTGTTTCAAACAAGTAAGAAAGGAGAGTGACTGCCCCGTTTCTTTCGAGTATTCTAAAAGTTAGAAAGACGGGTTTTCTTTAGACTCTTCCTTTCTTCTGTCTTCTGTACATTTTATATTTATTGTGATGGATTTTTTTTTAACTTAAACATTCTACTGCATTTGTATGTTTTGGTTTTGGGTCATCACCTCGCCTGTTGTTGAAAGAGGAGAAAAAAAATCATTTAAAAAACAAACAAAAAAAAACAAGCGGAAATAAATGTTCTGTACATAAGGGGCTTCGTTGTCATTTGTGGAGCTTTTTTGTTTGGCCTTAGTTGAGTTGCATATCCATCACAGGACAGACAACCCCAGCATTACTGTGTAAATGTGTTGTGTTTGTGCTGTTGTGTAATGTTTAATTTACTGCGTAAATTTGTTTTGTCTGTGCCATTGTGGAATGTTTATTTTACTGTGTAAATTTGTTTTGTCTGGGCCATTGAGTAATGTTTATTTTACTGTGTAAATTTGTGTTGTCTGGGCCGTCGTGGAATGTTTATTTTACTGTGTAAATTTGTGTTGTCTGGGCCGTCGTGGAATGTTTATTTTACTGTGTAAATTTGTATTGTCTGGGCCGTCGTGGAATGTTTATTTTACTGTGTACATTTCTTTTGTCTGGGCCATTGAGTAATGTTTATTTTACTGTGTACATTTGTTTTGTCTGGGCCATTGTGGAATGTTTATTTTACTGTGTACATTTGTTTTGTCTGGGCCATTGAGTAATGTTTATTTTACTGTGTACATTTGTTTTGTCTGGGCCGTTGTGGAATGTTTATTTTACTGTGTACATTTGTTTTGTCTGGGCCATTGAGTAATGTTTATTTTACTGTGTAAATTTGTTTTGTATAGGCCATTGAGTAATGTTTATTTTACTGTGTAAATTTGTTTTGTCTGGGTCATTGAGTAATGTTTATTTTCCTGTGTAAATTTGTTTTGTCTGGGCCGTTGTGGAATGTTTATTTTACTGTGTACATTTGTTTTGTCTGGGCCATTGAGTAATGTTTATTTTACTGTGTACATTTGTTTTGTCTGGGCCGTTGTGGAATGTTTATTTTACTGTGTACATTTGTTTTGTCTGGGCCATTGAGTAATGTTTATTTTACTGTGTACATTTGTTTTGTCTGGGCCATTGAGTAATGTTTATTTTACTGTGTACATTTGTTTTGTCTGGGCCATTGAGTAATGTTTATTTTCCTGTGTAAATTTGTTTTGTCTGGGCCGTTGTGGAATGTTTATTTTACTGTGTACATTTGTTTTGTCTGGGCCATTGAGTAATGTTTATTTTACTGTGTACATTTGTTTTGTCTGGGCCATTGAGTAATGTTTATTTTACTGTGTACATTTGTTTTGTCTGGGCCATTGAGTAATGTTTATTTTACTGTGTACATTTGTTTTGTCTGGGCCGTTGTGGAATGTTTATTTTACTGTGCACATTTCTTTTGTCTGGGCCATTGAGTAATGTTTATTTTACTGTGTACATTTGTTTTGTCTGGGCCATTGAGTAATGTTTATTTTACTGTGTACATTTGTTTTGTCTGGGCCATTGAGTAATGTTTATTTTACTGTGTACATTTGTTTTGTCTGGGCCATTGAGTAATGTTTATTTTACTGTGTACATTCTTTTTGTTTGTTCAGTATGTTTGTTGGTTGTATTCTTTGGCATGCTGCTGAACTAAAAGTGATTTAGATTGGCAACGTGCCACTGAGCTACAGGGTGATTTAGACTGGCGACATGTTTTAGACTGGCGACATGCCACTGAGCTAAAAAGTGATTTAGACTGGTGACATGCCACTGAGCTAAAAAGTGATTTAGATTGGCGACATGCCACTGAGCTAAAAAGTGATTTAGACTGGCGACATGCCACTGAGCTAAAAAGTGATTTAGACTGGTGAAATGCCACTGAGCTAAAAAGTGATTTAGACTGGCTACAGGGTGATTTAGACTGCTGACATGCCACTGAGCTAAAAGTTGATTTAGATTGGCAACATTCCTCTGAGCTAAAAGTTTATTTAGACTGGCAACATGCCACTGAGCTACAGGGTGATTTAGATTGGCAACATGCCACTGAGCTAAAATGCAGTTTAGATTGTCTGGCAACAGGCCAGTGAACTAAAATATTGAGATTGTTTAACAATGTACCACACAGCTATAAGATTATTTAGATTGGCAACATGCTAGTGAGCTGAAAGGTCAGATTTCCAACACTGCTAGATCCATGACAATGATAACAACAATACTACCAACCAAACAAAGCTGTGTTTACAAAGCTGATCAATCCGCTTTTATTCCAAAATCAATGCACACAAGAAAATCAATCAAAAAGCACTTTCAAGCACAGCCGTAACTTCACACGGCATCACCAGCATGCCAGGATCGACAATTTACAGACCATTTAAAACAGGCCTGTTTGTATTGTAGATATTCCTAATACAAATAGCTACACAAAACCTCAGAAAGGCAACACTGACATCAACAGGAAATACACTTATTCTAACTACTTCAGGACGGGGAAGGTCACTGGTTTTGTACCAGTATGGTTATTTACCCGGCTCAAAACCAGATCGTGGAATCATGTAAAATTAGTAACAAGGTACTTGTATGGAGGCAAATGGTCACTGCAATCTCTTCTGACCAACGATGGAATCATTTTGATTCATCATCATCATGTGCCCTGCCACACAGTGTAGGAGTTTTATGTATCTCAGTCCATGGTGCTCTGTGCTAATTCTATTGATCATTTTCATCCTGGTCACCGTCCTAGATCACACAGGTCACCATCTTAGACCACACAGGTCATTGTCCTAGACCACACCCAGGTCACTGCCCTAGACCACCCAGGTCACAGCCCTAGACCACCCAGGTCACCGCCCTAGACCACCCAGGTCACCGTCCTAGACCACCCAGGTCACCGTCCTAGACCACCCAGGTCACCGTCCTAGACCACCCAGATCACCATCCTAGTCAACCCACGTCACCATCCTAGTCAACCCACGTCACCGTCCTAGTCAACCCACGTCACCATCCTAGTCCACCCAGGTCACCATCCTAGACCACCCAGGTCACCGTCCTAGTCAACCAGGTCATTGTCCTAGACCACCCAGGTCACCATCCTAGTCAACCCACGACCGAGACCACCCAGGTCACCATCCTAGTCAACCCAGGTCACCATCCTAGACAACCCAGGTCACCATCCGAGACCACCCAGGTCACCGTCCTAGTCAACCCAGGTCACCATCCGAGACCACCCAGGTCACCGTCCTAGACCACACCCAGGTCACCATCCTAGATCATCCAGCATCATTTGTGTCTTTGTCTGCCTCTTCTATCAGTGACCTTTCCAGTCGTAATTTATTCCATTGCCTGTTCTCGTTATAAGGGGATTTAAAAGGCAAGAGGCTAAACTTCATTGCACCAGGTTTTATACCATATGGTTGGGTCCCTTTCCGCAGGCAGCCTGCTGAAAGCGTCACACAAAGCACAAACTCCGTAGCCCCAGCATCAACTCCCAGGAGTCTCTGACAAAATTGAGCTCGTGAACTGAATGAAGTAGGCCAGAATCGAACCTTGGGATCATGAGGCAGGACCTGTAGCCACTTGGCCATGGAGACTAAACAAACTTAAGATAGGAAATACTGATGAAGAGAACAAGACAGGGCACAACAGATTCAAATACCACATGTTTAATCAACTCAAGATAGGAGACGCTGATGAGAGGAACAGGTAAAATGACAGCAATAATACTGAAAACACATGACTTCAAACTGCCATATTACTGTAGGAATAAGTGCACAAGGACACTCAACTAACTAGAGGCAGTAAGTCTTCTGTGACTACCACATTACTATAGGAATAAGTGCACAAAAATACTCAACTAACTAGAGGCAGTAAGTCTTCTGTGACTGCCACATTACTGTAGGAATAAGTGCACAAGGACACTCAACTAGAGGCAGTAAGTCTTCTGTGACTACCACATTACTGTAGGAATAAGTGCACAAGGACACTCAACTAGAGGCAGTAAGTCTTCTGTGACTACCACATTACTATAGGAGCAAGTGCACAAGGACACTCAACTAGAGGCAGTAAGTCTTCTGTGACTGCCACATTACTATAGGAGCAAATGCACAAGGACATTCAACTAACTAGAGGCAGTAAGTCTTCTGTGACTACCACATTACTGTAGGAGCAAGTGCTCAAGGACACTCAACTAACTAAAGGCAGTAAGTCTTCTGTGACTACCACATTACTGTAGGAATAAGTGCACAAGGACACTCAACTAGAGGCAGTAAGTCTTCTGTGACTACCACATTACTGTAGGAATAAGTGCACAAGGACACTCAACTAGAGGCAGTAAGTCTTCTGTGACTACCACATTACTATAGGAGCAAGTGCACAAGGACACTCAACTAGAGGCAGTAAGTCTTCTGTGACTACCACATTACTGTAGGAATAAGTGCACAAGGACACTCAACTAACTAGAGGCAGTAAGTCTTCTGTGACTACCACATTAATGTAGGAGCAAGTGCACAAGGACACTCAACTAGAGGCAGTAAGTCTTCTGTGACTACCACATTACTATAGGAGCAAGTGCTCAAGGACACTCAACTAACTAGAGGCAGTAAGTCTTCTGTGACTACCACATTACTGTAGGAGCAAGTGCTCAAGGACACTCAACTAACTAAAGGCAGTAAGTCTTCTGTGACTACCACATTACTGTAGGAATAAGTGCACAAGGACACTCAACTAACTAGAGGCAGTAAGTCTTCTGTGACTACCACATTACTGTAGGAGCAAGTGCTCAAGGACACTCAACTAACTAAAGGCAGTAAGTCTTCTGTGACTACCACATTACTGTAGGAATAAGTGCACAAGGACACTCAACTAGAGGCAGTAAGTCTTCTGTGACTACCACATTACTGTAGGAATAAGTGCACAAGGACACTCAACTAGAGGCAGTAAGTCTTCTGTGACTACCACATTACTATAGGAGCAAGTGCACAAGGACACTCAACTAACTAGAGGCAGTAAGTCTCCTGTGACTACCACATTACTGTAGGAGCAAGTGCACAAGGACACTCAACTAACTAGAGGCAGTAAGTCTTCTGTGACTACCACATTACTGTAGGAATAAGTGCACAAGGACACTCAACTAGAGGCAGTAAGTCTCCTGTGACTACCACATTACTGTAGGAGCAAGTGCACAAGGACACTCAACTAACTAGAGGCAGTAAGTCTTCTGTGACTACCACATTACTATAGGAGCAAGTGCACAAGGACACTCAACTAGAGGCAGTAAGTCTCCTGTGACTACCACATTACTGTAGGAGCAAGTGCACAAGGACACTCAACTAACTAGAGGCAGTAAGTCTTCTGTGACTGCCACATTACTGTAGGAATAAGTGCACAAGGACACTCAACTAGAGGCAGTAAGTCTCCTGTGACTACCACATTACTGTAGGAGCAAGTGCACAAGGACACTCAACTAACTAGAGGCAGTAAGTCTTCTGTGACTACCACATTACTGTAGGAATAAGTGCACAAGGACACTCAACTAGAGGCAGTAAGTCTCCTGTGACTACCACATTACTGTAGGAATAAGTGCACAAGGACACTCAACTAGAGGCAGTAAGTCTCCTGTGACTACCACATTACTGTAGGAGCAAGTGCACAAGGACACTCAACTAACTAGAGGCAGTAAGTCTTCTGTGACTGCCACATTACTGTAGGAATAAGTGCACAAGGACACTCAACTAGAGGCAGTAAGTCTCCTGTGACTACCACATTACTGTAGGAGCAAGTGCACAAGGACACTCAACTAACTAGAGGCAGTAAGTCTTCTGTGACTACCACATTACTATAGGAGCAAGTGCACAAGGACACTCAACTAACTAGAGGCAGTAAGTCTTCTGTGACTACCACATTACTATAACTTCTGATCTTGTTTCTGCAATGATCTCAGGAGGTCACCCACATCCTACAACTTTTTACTCAGACAATGATACAAATAGGCTCTGGAATTCAAGTAGTACAATCACCTAACATTAAACATGAGAACATCTGACATCATTTCTCTAAACATATTTAATGACAATCAGAGTGTACAGAGATGATGATGGTGATGACAATGATGAGTTACATTATATATGCAGATTAAAGTATTTGCCATCATTGTGATCAATGCCTGTTAAAAAAATGATGCAGCTTATAATAATAATACATTATGACAACGCAATAATTATGAGTAATGGACTGCTTGTATTACATTATGCTGTGAATCATTCTGTAGCCGGGACAATGTTTAACGAAATAATAAATATAAAAGCCATAAAGATGAGTTACTGTACAAACAAGCAGACAGACACCCAATTTAAAACTGACAGTTAAACAATACGTATGAACCCCCCCCCCCCCTCCATCCCCACACACACATACACAAAATTCATATTATTAACCACACAAACTACCACCCATACAAACTATTTATCACTCAAACTACCAACCACCAACCACTCATTAGAAAAATTTTACCAAAACTGCTCCCATCTTCTTCTTCGTTCATCCAGAGTTTTTTTTCGAATGTGATTGCGGTGTGCCTGTTTACAGCAAAGCTGCGTTCTTGCGCCGTTAGGCCGACACATCCGACTTCTGAGGGCATTTGTTGACCGGGTTAACCATCCCGGACTGCTCCCATCTCACAACCTCTCTTCCTCTCTCTGTGTGTCTCTTTCTCTGTCACAAATCTCAATCCATCGTGTTCTCTTCTCACCAAACAGCTCCTGTATGTCCAGGTGCCACGATGGCATACTGGTGAGTGCACCGATCTGTCGAGACAATGGCCAGTCTTCTCTTTCTCCCCACCAGTGCGGCCCTGGGGTCAACTGAGCCTCATAATTTTGAAGAAGTGTGTGCGGAGGAGGAAAGGCAGCAACGCTGTCCACAGGCCAATTCCACACGGATGCATCCAGCAGTGATCCATTCTCATTCCATGTGTGATTTATAGCACAAGACTGGATAATCTTCTTCTTAATAAACACAACAATATGGATGGATAAGTAAAACCAAACAATATTGATGGTCACGTAAAACCAAACAATATTGATGGTCATGTCAAAAGAAACAATATGGATGGTCACATCAAACCAAACAATATTGATGGTCACATCAAACCAAACAATATGGATGGTAAAGTCAAGCCAAACAAGCATGGTCGAGTCAAACCAAACAATAAGGATGGTCAAATCAACCCAAACAATATGGATGGTCATGCCAACCCAAACAATATGGATGGTCACATCACACCAAACAATATGGATGGTCAAGTCAAACCAAACAATAAGGATGGTCAAATCAACCCAAACAATATGGATGGTCAAGTCAAACCAAACAATATGGATGGTCACATCACACCAAACAATATGGATGGTCAAGTCAAACCAAACAATATGGATGGTCAAGTCAAACGAAACAATAAGGATGGTCAAGTCAACCAAACAATAAGGATGGTTAACTCAAACAAAACAATAAGGATGGTCAAGTCACACCAAACAATATGGATGGTCAAGTCAAACCAAACAATATGGATGGTCAAGTTAAACCAAACAATGATGATCAATTTAAACCAAACATGGATGGCCAAATCACAATAAAGCAATATGGATAAGTCAAACCAAATAATATGGATGGCAAGCCATACCAAACAATATGGATGGTCAAGTCAAACCAAACGATATGGATGGTCAAGTCAAACCAAACAATATGGATGGTCAAGTTAAACCAAACGATATGGATGGTCAAGTCAAACCAAACAATATGGATGGTCAAGTCAAACCAAACGATATGGATGGTCAAGTCAAACCAAACGATATGGGTGGTCAAGTCAAACCAAACAATATGGATGGTCAAGTCAAACCAAAAAATATGGATGGTCAAGTCAAATCAAACAATGTGGATGGTAAAATCATACCAAATGACGCAGATGCTAAAGTCATCCAAAATAATGTGGATGGTCAAGTCAAATGGAAGCTGCCACATTAATTTCCCAACAACAACATATGTTGCACCGCTCTGACCAGATAGTCATAATGAAATAGGTACATGCTGTGACATTACCTAGATCTCTCTCTCTCTCTCTCTCTCTCTCTCTCTCTCTCTCTCTCTCTCTCTCTCTCTCTCTCTCTCTCTCTCTCTCTCTGGCTCAAACCAAACACTTCTCGCTCACAGACACACAGTCAGGACCCGGTGACATGCCTGAGGGGAGACAGTCATCATGAAATAGGTACACACAGCGACGTTCCCTAGATCTCTCTCTCTCTCTCTGGCTGAAACCAAACACTCCTCATTCACAAACACAATGTTACACAGTCAGAACCCGGTGACATACCTGAGGTGAGACAGTCATCATGAAATAGGTACACACAGCGACATTCCCTAGATTTCTCTCTCTCTCTCTCTGTCTCTCTATCTCTGGCTCCAACCAAACACTCCTCACTCACAAACACAAAGTTACACAATCCAGGACCCTATGGCAGCTCAGACCAAACACTCGTCATTCACAGACACACAGTTACACACATTCCAGAACCCTATGACATGCCTGGGGGGTACTGGCTATATGGTGTTAGGCTCATGTTTGTATGGACCAGCCAGGGCTGGATGGGTCATGTGATCAATGTCACACCGGCTGCCTTAGCTTCCCCCAACATTTCCCAGTACTCATGTTAGGCTGGGCCGACCTGGGAGTGGAGGTTAATTCTAAGACCTGCCTCGATGGGGATTTGAACACATACTCCATGGACCAGCAGGTAAGTGTGCTAGCCACTGTGTTATCATGGCTCCCAGAAAGTTTTTTTGTTAATCTAAACTTGTGGTGGATTCTTCTTCTTTCTCATTTTTCTTCTCCTCCTACTTTTTCATCTTCCTCCTCCTTGTCTTCTGCTTCTTTCTCCCCTCCTTCTTCTTTTTCTTGTCCTCCTCATTCTCCTCCTCCTTCTTTCTCTTCTTCTTCATACACCATGTGTGGTGCAAACACTGTCTATCCCGCCTCTCCAATCCTTCCTGTCACCTGGTATTTTTATCAAGCTGATGCCGCTTATATTAATTATATTTTATCCAGCCATTTAGTCTCCCCACCAAAATCTGTCTCTGCCTTCCTGTGCCCAATATTTCCCCCACACAATTGGACAATCATGAATATTTACAATGAACGCATTATGGCAGTTAACTGATAACAAAATTCTATACGTAACAAAAACAACTTTGTAAAATCAAAATATCTGACCAAACGCACCTACCATCTAAGGTAAGGAATAACATACACGTACAGTACCCACATACATCAAAGTGCTGGATACGTTATATCAAAAGTGCCAACATAACAGTAACAATGGTATCATAAATATGTATATACACAGAGTTTCAATAAATAAGATTTAAATTAACACATAAAAATCTGGATATAAAAAGAGCACATTAGCCCAGATTGAGATTTTTTTGGTACATTTTTCTTTCTTGTCTTATTGCCAGATTTCATGTGTTTCTAAAATCACAACATCACAGTTGAGTCACGAAGCTAGCCTGGCACTCCACATTTGGAATGTCACAGCTTTCTAAATTCATTTGTTCATCTTCATTAGTACTCTTGATTTATTTATCCATGGAGTTTAGAGGTACCAAAGCCTGGTTTAATATTTTATTCTTTTATCCTGAGGGGTAGAGGTACTTTAATCTGGTTTAATCTTTCTTCTTCTGCTCTCAGATGCTGAGGTACCTTAATCTGGTTTAATCTTTCTTCCTCTACCCTGAGATATTGATGTACCGTATAGTCTGGTTTAATCTTTCTTCTTCTACCCTGAGATATTGAGGTACTGTACAGTCTGGTGTAATCTTTCTTCATCTACCCTGAGATACTGATGTACCATACAGTCTGGTTTAATCTTTCTTCCTCTACCCTGAGATATCGAGGTTCTGTACAGTCTGGTGTAATCTTTCTTCATCCACCCTGACATACTGAAGTACAGTACAGTCTACCCTGAGATATTGAGGTTCTGTACAGTCTGGTGTAATCTATCTTCATCCACCCTGACATACTGAAGTACAGTACAGTCTACCCTGAGATATTGAGGTACCGCACAGTCCACCCACCTCTAACACTGCCACCCACTTCCACCCTCCACCACCCAAGCACATCCTGTATCAAGGAGATGTGTCTCTTTACATGACAGAAGTTCTTAAATTTTTGGCCTTGATCCCATTCCGTCCTGCATTCTTCAATCCCAACATTTGTAAGACTTCTTTCTTTGTTACCTTCCCCTGCTATGATATTCTTCCTGTCCATCTATATATCCACTGTCTGAAGTTCCATGCTACCCCCACACTGTTCATTCATTGTCCATATTTCTGCACCATACAGAAGTTAAAAGTTAATTGCATATCCTTTACAGGACATAGCAGTCAACTCCAGCATTTTTTGACTGTTTGTGATTCCTGGGCATGTTTATGTTCAGTAGTTTGCCATTGCTT
Organism: Cepaea hortensis; assembly: GCA_963921405.1. Classification (NCBI taxonomy): domain Eukaryota; kingdom Metazoa; phylum Mollusca; class Gastropoda; order Stylommatophora; family Helicidae; genus Cepaea; species Cepaea hortensis. The sequence goes on from OY992876.1 coordinate 436,757,509, forward strand.
TCTGAATGACCGGCATTTATTCCATTGTATGGAAACCAACGCAAAGCAGTCTGCTTCCAAATCACCCGCAGTTTATTTTGGGCATGGGATGCAGGATTACGGATTGTGTCATAACCCGTTCGCTACAGATCCCCCATTCAGTAATGTAGAGAAAATTTAACTTGATCATTCTTAGTTGTAACTCCCTATTTACTGTTGTAGATGTGAAAAGTTGCTTCATAAGGCTAGTTGGTCATTCTTACTGTCTATCTTAGTTCTCCCTAACACCTGCCATCATCTGTTATCAAGTATCCTAGGCAGGAACAACCATTGAACTGACATTATTGAACAATTAAAAGTATACAGCCTGCTTCAAACAAAAGTAAACATGCCCAAGTGTCATCTCTTAAACTGGAATCCCTCTGTCGGCAGGGTTCTACAATAACAACTATCAGCAGGGTTCGAAAACAACAACTGTCGGCAGAGTTATAACACAACAACTGCTGGCAGGATTCAAACACAACTACTGTTGGCAGGGTTATAACATAACTGTTGGCAGGGTTATAACACAACAACCGTTGGCAGGATTATAACACAACTGTCAACACTTGAACAGTTTATCTCTTTGGTGTAAAGCACACAGCTCACAATGACCAGAACTATCATCACCATCTAATATTGTGTTAACTGGTGTCGGTGAACATGCCCCCTCCCCCCCAAGCTGCCAATCTTGAGCACTAAGTATCAACGCTGATCTCTCTCCACACTATGACCTAAGTCCAGAATGATCTCTCGCTGTCTTCCTCTGCCACTTTGTTACAAAAGAAATATTTCTATAAAAATTGCTCTCTAGGTATTTCTACATTTAAAAGAATAATTGTTCTCCGCCTGTTCTCTAATTTCTTATCAAGAACATTAATTTGCATATAGAAGACTGGTGGTCCACGTCAGCGGAGTGTTTAAACGTTGTACTGGGTCGAGTCTTGGGAGTCTTTGAGTCGACTGGACTGCAGCGGCCATAGCCATAACAATGGATGACCTGGGGAAAGAGACAACGGAAAATCTTCATCACTGGCATCATTTTCTAAACTCATACTGGGAGATCCCACAGCTTCTTCTGCAACTCTCTGACTATCACATGAAACACATCAAGACGACTACCACGTTATGGACAGACCAGAATAGATCATTATTCTGCGCCTCAGATCAGGACACAATAGATTATGCAACCACACGTATACAAAATTCAAGATTGGCGAATGTGCACATGTGGATTGGCACCACAGACAGCAAATCCCATACTCCAAGACTGCCCAAAATATGACATATCTAGGCAAACCTTCTAGCATAGATCAACAGAAGAGGATAAACTTTGTGGACCACTGAGTGAACTAAAAAGAAGACTGTTAAATTCATACAAGAGACAACACTGCAATTATAGACAAACTTTAGATGAACAAAAGAAGAGGCTGCAGCGGTTTGGAGGCAGATTACTTTGCGTTGATTTCAAACGGTATGAGATGTTTAGAAAGCAACAGCAAATTACTGAAGGTCATACACGCGGATTCCATAACACTGGTGTCCAGAACACAACAAGGAAACAGATGAGAAAATGTTTATATATATATATATATATATATATATATATATATATATATATATATATATATATATATATATATATATATATTCATGTAGTGTTTTTCGTGGAGTTGTATCAATGTGTGTTTGTTTTTTGTGTGCTGATGAAGGCTTTGGCCGCCACGTCCATTTTGTAACTTATGATTCTGTTCTAGTTAAGCTTACCGTCTAGTCTAGTTCTTGTATTTTGGCGATTCATTCACTGTAAAATTGCCCAGTAAATCACAAACAGCCAAATATGCTGAGGTTGATTGCCTTGTCCTGTAAATAACTTGCAAGTAACTTTTAACTTTATCTTTACTATGTAAATATCCAACTTACTTCTTCCAAACACTTCTTGCAGTAAAAGATAACGAGATTTCTTGGCTCGAACTGGGCCTTCCTTCTTGACGTGCTCAACAGCCGTTTCATCTTTAAGTATGGCTGACATCTGCTGACAAGCAAGAACGATTAGAAACACCAATTCTTTTCATTAGAAAAATGCCAAAGTCTAAATGACAGCTGAAATACATGTTCAATAACTAACATGTACAAAGAATTATCATAAATGAAGTACGATGGTATGTCTGTCAGTAAGTCACAAAATAATATAAGTATGTTCTGACATTGTTGTTGGTAGTTTATGAAGGTGTCACCATGTGGCGTATCCATCTAGCTTGAGGTCTATGTGTGCCAGATAATAAATGCCAAATGTGCACATGTTCATACACAATTTCACATGCTTACACTGTAGATAATGTTGTCCATATTTGAAGATTGCACATCAAAGAAAAGTGTGCTTGTTGGGATTTTGTTGGGTCAGAAGACTTACTGCCAAGGAAATGCTGAAAGGAAATGTCTATGGTAGTAGATGTTTGTTCCGAAAAGCAGTCCACAACTGGGTGGATAAATGATCTAACTATGAAGAAGAAGTTGAGTGTGAGGTACAAACATAGCTAAAGCGACAGCCAAAAGACTTCCATAGTGCAGGCATTGGGGACTGATAAAATTGTGGGATGAATGCAGATATTATGTTGAGAAATAAGGACAGATGTAAATACAATAATTAATCGCTGTCAAGTTTGCATCTTAAATAGTTATGTTTTTACATACTATTGTGACTTAGTGACTTACCTTGTAGTGTGAACAAAGAAAATCATTGTAGCACAGTCGTAGCATGCATTCACACAGATATCAAGTCCGACAGACAGGTGTGACATGTTAGCTGTTTAACTAAGGAGGTCAGGAAGTGAGTCTGGAAGCAATATGCTTTCTATTACAAGCACTATACATCTATGTTGTTCATCTAAGGCAATCAGGAAGTCAATCTGGAAATCATCAGGATTCACATGGGGAAGAACAGGGAACAAAAGAAGAACAAGGAATAAAAGAAGAATAGGGAACAAAAGAAGAACATAGTGAAGAACATAAGCAATCTTAACTGAACTGACTGGCAGCTTGCTGTCTTGGCAGATGATAGTTTGTAAAATGGAGTTATACCTCTCCATAACATTAAGCCTGAGCTGAATTTAGAGACCATGTGTTGCTCATGCAGCATGATCCCTCTCTCAGCCTGTCTAGTGTACTCCAGAGGAAAGTTAACACCAATATGTCTCGAACAAGACAAGCTGTAGAAGCTGCCGGATCAGCAAAGAAATACTCTAACTGTCTGTCTGTTGGAGCTTCCATCCTAGACCACTTGCCGACCAAGGCTTATGGCCTGGTCAGCCCTGCCATGACATTTAGTCTTTATATTGCATTTCCTCGCACTAGGGTAAGGCTTGTACCCTCCCAATTTTACTCCTCTGCCCGAAGCCGTTGGCACAATGTGGGGTGTCGGGTTTGGTGAGCACCACCCAACATTCGGCGCTAACAGAAAGAAGGTACCGTATCACAAGCACTATAGAAGCACCATACATGTAAGTTGTTCACCTAACGCGATCAGGAAGTGAATCTGGAAACCATGAGGGTTCACATGGGTAAGAACAGGAAACAAAAGAAGAACAGGAAATTAAAGAAGAATAGGGAACGAAAGAAGAACATGGTTAAGAACATAAGCAATCTTAACTGAACACACACAAAGATTATGAGTATGATTATGTTGACTGATTGATGTCACAGCACTCAGGGCAAGCTCATAAGTACTCAGTTGACTCCAGCAGAAGTTGAAGGATGGCAGTACTGACTGTCTTCTTGTTTTCTGGTTAGCTACACAGTGCTCACTGTAACTAGTTCTGCTTTTTCCTCATTATCTTTTTTTTTCCTCGTTTTATTCTTTATTTGCATCTTATTTTTCTACTTTTTTTTTCATCATCTGTTTTATTTGTTTCTTTTCCTCCGAAGTCGGAGAGTGTCTGCCTGTACGGCGAGGAACCACCAGTCTGCACACCAATAAGCCAGATATGGGACAACGGATACTCACGCAAAACTCAGGTCCTGTATGACATCACACTGATGTTGGACAACAGGATGCCTTCATCCGACATACAGGACTTCGCGTTGGAGCTCAAGCCAACGAACACAAGCAAGCAAGCAAGCATTTGTTTCTTCTTATATCATTTTCTCTTCTTCCTCTATTAATTTTTCTTTTCAATCTTCTTCTCCTGCTACTTCTTCTTCATCTTTTTTATTTATCATTATCTACATCTACTTCTGCTGCATCTTTGCTCCATTTTTAAAAGATTATTAGGTTGTATTCACCTTATGTCTGATTGCTGGGAAGAGGTTACGAATGCATTTCATAATCCCACATGCCACATTTGAAACACAATGGTTTGCATACAATGGAATGAGTGCCACTTGTTCAGAAAACAATGGCAAACTATTGAACATAAACTTGCCCAGGAATCACAAACAGCCAAATAATGCTGTGGGTGGCTACAACGTCCTGTAAAGGACATGCAACTAGCTAACTGATTACACCCCAACAAATGCTGGGGTTGACTAAAACATGCTGTAAAGGACCTGCAACTAGCTAACTGATTACACCCCAACAAATGCTGGGGTTGACTAAAACATGCTGTAAAGGACATGCAACTAGCTAACTGATTACACCCCAACAAATGCTGGGGTTGGCTAAAACATGCTGTAAAGGATATGTAACTAGCTAACTGATTACACCCCAACAAATGCTGAGAAGATTCTCAATCAAGAACACAGACTCACCTGATCACAACCAATAGCAATCACAAATAGACCAAACAAAATGCTTTCTATCACAAGCACTATGGAATGGATCCTGAAAAATACAATGTATCAAATACAAATCTCTTAACAATGGTGTTTTTACACACTGAAGACAATCAACAAGAAACTGTTTCACGTTTGGATCATGAAAACAAAATGTAGGTTACAAATTGCAGATAATAAAAGACAGTCTTCCACCTGTCCCAAAGATCACTGTGTCTTCCACAACTGTCACCAAAGATCACTGTGTCTTCCACAACTGTCACCAAAGATCACTGTGTCTTCCACAACTGTCACCAAAGATCAATGTGTCTTCCACAACTGTCACCAAAGATCACTGTGTCTTCCACAACTGTCACCAAAGATCACTGTGTCTTCCACAACTGCCACCAAAGATCACTGTGTCTTCCACAACTGTCACCAAAGATCACTGTGTCTTCCACAACTGTCACCAAAGATCACTGTGTCTTCCACAACTGTCACCAAAGATCACTGTGTCTTCCACAACTGTCACCAAAGATCACTGTGTCTTCCACAACTGTCACCAAAGATCACTGTGTCTTCCACAACTGTCACCAAAGATCACTGTGTCTTCCACAACTGTCACCAAAGATCACTGTGTCTTCCACAACTGTCACCAAAGATCAATGTGTCTTCCACAACTGTCACCAAAGATCACTATATATTCCACAACTGTCACCAAAGATCACTGTCTTCCACAACTGTCACCAAAGATCACTGTGTCTTCCACAACTGTCACCAATGATCACTGTGTCTTCCACAACTGTCACCAAAGATCACTGTGTCTTCCACAACTGTCACCAAAGATCACTGTGTCTTCCACAACTGTCACCAAAGATCACTGTGTCTTCCACAACTGTCACCAAAGATCACTGTGTCTTCCACAACTGTCACCAAAGATCACTATCTTCCACAACTGTCACCAAAGATCACTGTGTCTTCCACAACTGTCACCAAAGATCACTGTCTTCCACAACTGTCAACAAAGATCACTGTCTTCCACAACTGTCACCAAAGATCACTGTATCTTCCACAACTGTCACCAAAGATCACTGTGTCTTCCACAACTGTCACCAAAGATCACTGTTTCTTCCACAACTGTCACCAAAGATCACTGTCTTCCACAACTGTCACCAAAGATCACTATGTCTTCCACAACTGTCACCAAAGATAACTGTCTTCCACAACTGTCACCAAAGATCACTGTGTCTTCCACAACTGTCACCAAAGATCACTGTGTCTTCCACAACTGTCACCAAAGATCACTGTGCCTTCCACAACTGTCACCAAAAATCACTGTGACTTCCACAACTGTCACCAAAGATCACTGTTTCTTCCACAACTGTCACCAAATATCACTGTTTCTTCCACAACTGTCACCAAAGATCAATGTGTCTTCCACAACTGTCACCAAAGATCACTGTCTTCCACAACTGTCACCAAAGATCACTGTGTCTTCCACAACTGTCACCAAAGATCACTGTGTCTTCCACAACTGTCACCAAAAATCACTGTGACTTCCACAACTGTCACCAAAGATCACTGTTTCTTCCACAACTGTCACCAAATATCACTGTTTCTTCCACAACTGTCACCAAAGATCACTGTCTTCCACAACTGTCACCAAAGATCACTGTTTCTTCCAAAACTGTACCAAAGATCACTATGTCTTCCACAACTGTCACCAAAGATCACTGGCTTCCACAACTGTCACCAAAGATCACTGTCTTCCACAACTGTCACCAAAGATCACTATGTCTTCCACAACTGTCACCAAAGATCACTGTCTTCCACAACTGTCACCAAAGATCACTGTCTTCTACAACTGTCACCAAAGATCACTGTGTCTTCCACAACTGTCACCAAAGATCACTGTCTTCCACAACTGTCACCAAAGATCACTGTGTCTTCCACAACTGTCACCAAAGATCACTATGTCTTCCACAACTGTCACCAAAGATCACTGTGTCTTCCACAACTGTCACCAAAGATCACTGTGTCTTCCACAACTGTCACCAAATATCACTGTGTCTTCCACAACTGTCACCAAAGATCACTGTGTCTTCCACAATTGTCACGATAATCATAAATAATAGTCTTTCTTTCCCCCTCCCAATTGCCCTCCTAAATGCCTTTAATTAACACGACCCCCCCCCCCCCAAATTAACCTCAAATATCACAATGCCACCCCCCCCCCCCCCCAATTTGTCATTGATCTCTCCCAACTGTTATCAAAAACCACTATGCTCCCAAACTTTCATCAAAGACCACCATACTCCACCAAAGTCCTCAAAGACCACCATACTCCACAAAAGTCCTCAAAGACCACCGTAATCCTCAAATGTCCTCAAAGACCACCATACTCCATAAAAGTCCTCAAATACCTCCAAACTCCACTTATGTCCTCAGAGACTATTGTACTCCCAAAATGTTCTCAAATACCACCATACTCAACAAATGTCTTCACAGACCACTATGCTCCCATACCCATCCTCAAAGACCACTATGCTCCCAAATTCTCCTCAAAGACCACCTACTCCCAAACTGTCCAGAAAACCACACTGTGCTTCCTAACGGTCCTCAAAGACCACTGTGTGCCCCACCTGTCCTCGAAGACCACTGTACTCCCACCCATCCTCAAATGTTGCTCCAACTGTGCACTCTCTTGTGATCAGACTGCCACTGACAGTGATTTTCCAACCTCATCCCCAACAATTTTCTTAGGGAGAATAAGAATAAGAAGGAGAAGCTGTTGAAGTACAAGCACACACCACAGAGGAGAGAGGACAAGTCAAACAGGGAGACATGGAGAGGAAAGGAGAGGGATAAAGAGGAGGAGGAAGAATCTTCCGTGTTGCACTCACACGGGGGGAGGGGGGGGCTGAGTGGTCTCGAGGTATGGTGTCCGCCTCGAGTGCTGGAGGTCCCGGGTTCAGGCCCTGGTGATGACCGTGATTTATTTAAAAAATCCACCTGGACTTCCAGTAATAAAATTTCCCCTGGTCTCTGGGTAGTGAGATCGGACGCCCATGTGTATTGTTGCGCACGTAAAAAATCCCTTGGCAGTTGGAAATCGAAAAAAGAGTAGCCTAATGGCGCTGCCCGGGCAAAATTTTGAGTTAAAAATCTACCCAAAGTATTTCAGGATCCTCGCTGATGCAACGGAGTTCGTGCATTGAGCTGAGTTTCTCCAGACTCAGGTTTGAGTTAGGAAAACGGAGCACTTATGGGTTAAACCGTGTGCCGTGATGTTGATCCAACGACTAAACTAAACTAAACTAAACTCACAGTTTGACATGTTTAACCTCCTTGCCAGCTTTTGACTCCATCACCCAGGAGACCACGACTAGACTAATGGCAAAAGCACTGGCCAAGCCTGGAGGAGAAGAGAGAACATTCAAGATGTCATTAAACAAAAAGTGGAAGGTTGTTTCCACAGCCTTTGTGGGTGTCATCACCATCAGCATAATCAGCAGTATCATCAGCATAATCAGCAGTATCATCAGCATCATTATCATCATCATCATTATATTCATCATCATCATCATCACCATCATATCCTCATAATCATCACTATCATCAATAGCAAACATCATCATCATTATCAACATCATTATTAGCAACAACATCATCATCATCATCATTAGCAACATCATCACCATCATCATCATCACTAGCAACATCATCATTATGATCAATAGCAAGATCATCAGCATCATTATCATCATCAGCAGCAACATCATCATCATTATCATTAGTAACATTATCATCATCATCAGCAACATCATCATCATTATCATAATTTTAGCAATATCATTATCATTAGCAACATCATCATCATCATTATCATTAGTAACAACATCATCATTAGCAACATCATCATCATTAGCAACAGTATCAGCATTATCATAAATAGCAATATCATCATCATTAGCAACATCATCATCATTAGCAACATCGTCAGCATCATCAGCAAAAGAGATAGCTGAGAGATTCCAGTGTCGGTCCCAGGCACAGATGCTTCCAGTCTGACCCCAGTACAGGGCTGTGAGTGTTTCCAAGAACCACCGCTGTCTCATGATACTGTACGTCCCTCCGATCACTTGGGTTACAAGATCAGACACCAGTGATGATGATGATGGTGGTGGTGGTGATGAAGATGATGATGATGTCAACGAAGATGATAGTAGTGCTGATGGTTATCATGGTGATGATCAAGAAGGAGATGTGATGATGATGGTGAAGATGGAGATAGTAAAGATGATGATGACAACAACAATGATTATGGTGATAGTGATGATGGTGATGATGATGCTGGTAATGAAAATGATGGTGGTGGTGGTGGTGGTGTTAATGATGATGATGATGGTGGTGGTAGTTTTGGTAACGATAATAATGATGGTGGTGGTGGTAGTTTTGGTAATGATAATAATGATGGTGGTGGCGGTAGTAATGATGATGGTGATGGTGGTGGTGATGGTAGTTTGCTTGCTTGCTTGTGTTCGTTGGCTTGAGCTCCAACGCAAAGTCCTGTATGTCGGATGAAGGCATCCTGTTGTCCAACATCAGTGTGATGTCTTACAGGACCTGAGTTTTGCGTGAGTATCCGTTGTCCCATGTCAGGCTTATTGGTGTGCAGACTGGTGGTTCCTCGCCGTACAGGCAGACACTCTCCGACTTCGGAGGAATCGGCGATCCTACTGACTTTAGCCAGGACCCCGAAGGGACCTGTTGCCCAGGACGCTCGACGAGGACGCGTCAATAGGTCTTGGCCAGTATATGACCCAGCCCTGGTGCCTTGGAAACACCTCTGCGTCCCGTGATGGTAGTGACAGAACTGATGATGAAGATGCTCATGAAGATGATGGTGGCACTGGTGCTAGTAGTAATGATGTTTGTTGTAGTTGTAGTGGTGGTGATGATAATGATGGTTGTAATGATGGTGACGAAGATGATGATTATGATGGTTGTGCTGATGGTGATATTGTGAATAATACTGAATGATGTGTACGATGGTAATGATACTGGGGATGATGACAATACTATACTCACCAACATACAACTATGCATGATAACAATACTATACTCACCAACATAAAAGAGAAACTGGATAAAATACTTCTGATTGTATTCCCCAACACAGTTATTGATCCTAGAGAGAGACCAACAGTGTGTATGTTAGATTGTATTAGAGACTACAGACTACAGGACTTGAGTTCAAAGCTTCCTACCTTCTTGAACTTAGTCTACTAGCAGAGAGAGAGAGAGAGAGAGAGAAAATAAGAGGGGAAGAGAGTGAGAGAGCAAGAGAATGAATGAGCAAACTTTATTTTTCAAAGGTCACAAATTGGGCACGCAGGCCCATCTTACATTTGGCCCTTCTAACCACTCATCTTTCACACGCCAAATATATTATGAATGTTACATTTGCATTGGGGGAGGGGTGGGGTTGGGGGTGGGGTAGGGGGAGAGAAGCACACAGATCAAAAGAAAGAGAATGAGAGAGAGTGCGACAGAGATAGAGGTACAGGAACTACAGACAGAGACGACCGGTTGTCAGACTTAAGTTCAAAGTCTAGATTCTTCATCCTACAGTCTTCTTCTTCTGCTGCGTTCATCCGGAGAGTTTTTTCAGACGTTATTGCATTGTGTCAGTTTACAGCAGAGCTGTGACACTTGCGCCTTTAAGCCTATACATTGACTTCTGCTGGCATTTGTTGACTGGGTTAACCTTCCTGGGATCCTACAGTCTCATATGAGAGAAAGACAAGACATAATGAGACAGAGAGAGATTGAAAGAACAAAAACATTGGCTTCTGTAAACAGAAAGATATGATTGATAAAATTTACTGTGGTAGACAAATGAAATTACTGTGTGAATTTGTGTATATTTCAGCTTGAAAGATTTATTCAATCACTTTAATTTATGTTGTGTGATTTCTGCAGTATGTACTTGATGAGATGCAGCAAAATATGCCAGACAAAAAAAGACCTGCTTAAAAGTCGACAAGGTCGGCTTCATTGCACCTGGCTTTTATCTCATATGGCGAGAGCTGCCAAAAGCGTCGCACAAAGCACAAACTCCATAGCTCCAGTGATGACCCCCAGGAGTCTCCAAATAAAACTCACTTGTGAACTGAAGGATGCAGCCCGGAATCTAAACCACAACCTTCGGAGTCCCAATCAGACGGCTGGACCACTTTGCCACGAAGACTGCCAAACAATAAGTTGTGCAATCTTTTGTTTGAGCCTTCATTATTCAAAATTTGTTCCCCCACTGACCTGGGCTGCCAGGTCAAACTAGCCTAACATGGGAACCAGGAAACTGCCTGGCAAGTTAGAGTGGCCATCGTGGTGGTACTGACATCACTCAGTGAGAGCTGACTGGTGGATGAAGATGTGAGACCAGCACCATACACCAGTCACACCTCAAACACACAAGTTAGAGTGGCCATCGTGGTAGTACTGACATCACTCAGTGAGAGCTGACTGGTGGATGAAGATGTGAGACCAGCACCATATACCAGTCACACCTCAAACACAAGTCCCATGGCAGGAACCTGTCACGGGGACGTGAAGTGTCAGGACCAGCAGATTTCTATAGGCCTGAGTGTACAGAGGAACAGGTGGCCAGTCCTTCCCTCTGCAAATGACCTTCCCACAGCAAATGACCTTCCCACAGCGAATGACCTTTCCATCGCAAATGACCTTCCCACAGTGAATGACCTCCCATCGTGAATGACCTCCCCACCGCAAATGACCATCCCACAGTGAATGACCTACCGACGGTGAATGACAAGAGCTCGCATCGAACCCTCGCCACACAAAAACATCCTGACCATGACCTCAGCGCGTCCACTAAGCTAATAAATGTATCTGGTTAATCTTTCACTAGCCAGTGCTGTTATAATGAGAGTGGCACTTACCAGGGGCAGTGGTGATCCATTCGCCGGACGCACCTACGACAGACTCTACAATGGTGGGCCCTCGGTGGTCGGTACGTTTCACACTTCATGCACACCGTCCATCCATCATTCTGTGCATCAATGTCAACAAACAATTTAGTATCAACATGCCAGATATGTGTTCATAATTTAACCAGATTTCTTTCTGTATCACCAATTGATCATTAACTGTATCACCAATTGATTATTAACTAACTGCATCACCAATTTATTATTAACTGTATCACCAATTTATCATTAACTGTATCACCAATTTATCTTTAACTGTATCACCAATTTATCTTTAACTGTATCACCAATTTATTATTAACTATTTCACCAATTTATCATTAACTGTAGCACTAATTATTATTAACTTTATCATCAATTTATCATTAACTGTATCACCAATTCATCATTAACTGTATCACCAATTTATTATTAACTGTATCACCAATTTATAATTAACTTTATCACCAATTTATCATTAACTGTATCACCAATTTATTATTAACTGCATCACCAATTTATCATTAACTTTATCACCAATTTATTATTAACTGTATCACCAATTTATCATTAACTGTATCACAAATTTATCATTAACTGTATCACCAATTTATTATTAACTTTATCACCAATTTATCATTAACTGTATCACCAATTTATCTTTAACTGTATCACCAATTTATCATTAACTGTATCACCAATTTACCTTTAACTGTATCACCAATGTAACATTAACTGTATCACCAATTTATCATTAACTGCATCACCAATTTATCATTAACTGTATCACCAATTTATCATTAACTTTATCATTCAGAATGAACATTGCTTATCCAATTTTTGGTTTGTTTTTTTATGTAATTGTCTTGTGTCAGTTTACAGCAGAGCTGCGGATTTTGCACCTTTCGACACAGTTGACACACCAGTGTCCCACTGGGAACAGCCATTAGCATGCTGGTCAGCCCTCAAGGGAAGGCAGGGGCAAACCATGGGCATTACCCACCATCCAAGGAGGCTTCCATAAGTGTAGAGCCGACACATGATGCTCTGATACTGGACTGACCCAAGGAATTGTCATGTCCTGGACATGGCTGCTTAACCTCACTTCAGTATACTGACCTTCACATGCACCCCAAGCTACACCTTGGGGTGGGGGGGGGGGGCGCCATGTGGTTGCAGTTTGCAGATTTTAGACTTTGATGATACCCACATGCTATGTTTGAACAGAGATGTCATTTAGTATGTGTTTATGTCACTTACTGCACGTCGTACGGGTCTCTGTGACGAAGGTGTTACGGACACAGTTCGTGATCCCCATTACCCGCGTTCGAAACACAGCTGCATGCAATTTGGCAGAAGACCATGTTGCGCTGGTTTTTTATGAAATGGTATAGGTGCCGGTCGTTCAGAAAGCAATGGCAAACTACTGAACGTAAACTTGCCAAGACATCAACTGCAAAAAATGCTGGTGTTGACTGCAAAAGTCCTGTAAAGGATATGCAACTTACTAACTGCTCGTCGTGGACGTTTCAACCGAGCTGTCATTTAGTAGGATTTTCATTTATTAAGCGTTTGAACCTGTCATCTAGTAGGAATTCAATTTGACGGACATTAGAACCATTTTGTCAGTTTAGTAGGGTGCATGTTAAGTGGACATCATTTACCCATGATTTCAGCGTGTGCTGATGAGTGTCTCTGATCACTGCATCTCTAGGGGCCACCAACTCTGAGATGCCCTGCCAGTTCAATTTAGGCCACTGATGCCTTTTATGTGTGGTGTACAACGTGAACGTATGGCAGAAGTCTTGTCAGGGGCTCCATAAACCCAGCACAGACCTGGCTATCCCCCAATATGTGATACAGGGTATCTCTTTATACGCACTCCAACAGCCTTGACTTTCCCACATACCTGTGACCGAAGTCACCACACCACCTGCATCTACTAGTGGTGTCCTGCATTGTTTACATTTCTTGCAATTGTGTAGATAATGTCACTCAGTATTGTACTTCTGCACTTCTTCATATAGAACTTCCGGTCCAACATGGAGGATAGGCAGTCGAGCTGTTAAGGCCACTGTCTGGAGTGTTTATGCTTGTAGCTATGGTTTGCTTATGCATTTTCTTCATGTTGGACTGGTAGTGCATGGTTCCATCACTCTTCTACTAAGTTGAGTGTGTGGAGCGACACTGTGAGCTGTGAATTTTGTGTGGAGTGCTTTTACATCTGTCCACGGTTGTTTGTAGTGTGAACTGCATGTTCAGAATTATGGCGGCCGGCTGGTCGCTGAACTAACTGGGTCGCCTTATGCAGTAATGCAGTAATGGCTGCTGGTTTTCTAGTGACTGATGCTTTCCATCGACGAAAAACTTTATTTTTCATGCCTGACTTTTGTGTTGGCATTCTGGCAGCGGCATTATGCATAGTATACCTGTGCGAGCTGTTGGTTTATCGAGACTCCTGTCTGCTCCACTTTTCACATGGGGCAATGAGAAGCATTTTGTGTGATATTCACTGGCACAGGAAAGGAGCAAAATGGGGTGACCCTTTGCCGTGAAGTTGTAACCGCGACTAACCAACTAAACTAAACTAAACTAACTAACTAAACTAAGTAACTAACTAACTTAACTAAACTAAACTAACTTCTTCATATACAAAAACTACAACTATACAAACAGCTTACCGTTTTCCGTTTCGATGATTCTGAATGTATGTCTGAGAAATCCATACTGGTCTGTGGAATGGGGACGATACCTGGGTCTGAAAGCACAGCTCTTAAGTGTGCCACAGTCATGAGAAAGACGATAGTGTTGAAGATCACAGCACAGAAGGCTCCCCAAAACCTGACACAGACACCCAGATATTATTTATTTATGTATTCATTTCATTAAAATACTTATTTGTTACATCACGTGTTATTTGTATAATCATTTCTTAGTGTTCAGGTCATTTATTATCATGTGCCCTGCCAAATGGCGTGGGAGTTCACAATATCCACACATCAAGTTCCTTGGTGTTCTGGATCAAATCCACAGATGATATTCCTCAGTGCCACCATCACAGTGCATCCAGCATTATTTCTCTTTTTCTGCTCTTGCCTTTTCTACTGCTGATATTTCTTTCAAGTGGCCACAATGTTTTCCAACGTTTCTCTTCTCATGACATGACTATAAAACATTGTTTCTCTCCTTTGCATAGCTGTACAAAATGTTCTACTTTCATCTTCCTTCCCCAAAATAAAAAAGTCAGAAATGTCGAGAGGATCGACTTCATTGCACAGGGTTTTACCACATATGGCTCAGTCTCTTTCCACAGGGCGGCCTGCCTAAAACGTTGCACAAAGATAAACTCCATAGCTTTAGTGGCGACCCATAGGAGTCTCAAAGAAAAATGCACTCGTGAACCAAAAGACGTGGCCCAGAATCGAACCCACAACCTTCAGAGTGCAATGCAAATGGCGTGAACACTTTGCAGTGACTCTAGCAGTCCAAGGTATTGGCAACATTCATCTCAGAAACTACAGCTTCACAGCCTCCAAGCTCTTTCTAGTTTGTTCATTCACATTCACGATTCACCGCCATGCAGACGAACAGGTTCCATATAACACTTCAGGTCATTGGGTACATTTAATCTACAACCCTAATGCCAGTGTGTAGTCCACGGTCTTTTCCACGTCAATTGAGTGCCTCCGCTCAGCTCTCCCTGGGTACATCTGGTAGCACAGGTTTCTCTATAAGACGAGCAGCCCCGAAGGATGTCGTATACAGATTGAGCTATCCAAACCTAAATATAATTCAGGATCCTGCCCTTTTTTTTTTCACAGGAGCCAGCATATTCTTTTTAACTACACATATCATCATAACCAAGTGCCCTGCCAGCTGGTGTAGTCATTCATGTCTCTCCACAGATCTCTGTCCTTGGTGATCTGGATCAACTCTACTGTTGATATTTCTCCATGCCACCATCTGTCCATCCAGTATCATTTCTCTTGGTCTGCCTCTGCCTCTTTTCCCAGTGATATTTCCAGTTGTCATGATGTTCTCCAATGCTTCTCTTCTCATCAAATGATAAAAGAAAGCTGTTTGTCTCTGCCTTACAGTAGTGTATAATGTTCTAGTTTCATGAGCCTCTTCCATTTGTCTCAAGAACCACATCTCTGTTACCTCCAAGCTCTTCCTAATGTGTTCATTAAGGTTCCTTGAGTCACTGCCATACAGCAAGACAGGTTCTATATAACATGCCAGTACTCTTTCTTACTTTCTTATGCTCAATGATAGTGACTTATTGTAAATATGGGATAAGAAAAATATTGAAAATCCTTGCGCCTGGTAAAAACATCTGCACAACAGGGCACTGGATTTCTCTACCTCTGGTCATATGTAATCATTTCTGAACTCCAGACAAATCTACAGATGCTTCAACATCCTCACTTGATTTAGAAGTTTCCTTATTATTCTTCTTGATTGACCATCTCAGAGTGGCTTCTGGTAACCATCTCTAAAATCAGAGTTTTTTGTCTGGTGTCTACTGTGACATCAAACATCATGCTTGAATCAAATAGTCTTCTGTCCAGATCTTGATGTCTAGATCTTCTGTTCAGCTCTTGATGTCCAGATCTTGATGTCTAGATCTTGATGTCTAGATCTTCTGTTCAGCTCTTGATGTCCAGATCTTGATGCCTAGATCTTCTGTTCAGCTCTTGATATCCAGATCTTGATGTCTAGATCTTCTGTTCAGCTCTTGATGTCCAGATCTTGATGCCTAGATCTTCTGTTCAGCTCTTGATGTCTAGATCTTCTGTTCAGCTCTTGATGTCCAGATCTTGATGCCTAGATCTTCTGTTCAGCTCTTGATGTCCAGATCTTGATGCCTAGATCTTCTGTTCAGCTCTTGATGTCCAGATCTTGATGTCTAGATCTTCTGTTCAGCTCTTGATGTCCAGATCTTGATGTCTAGATCTTCTGTTCAGCTATTGATGTCTAGATCTTGATGTCTAGATCTTCTGTTCAGCTCTTGATGTCCAGATCTTGATGTCTAGATATTGATGTCTAAATCTTCTGTTCAGCTCTTGATGTCCAGATCTTGATGCCTAGATCTTCTGTTCAGCTCTTGATGTCTAGATATTGATGTCTAGATCTTCTGTTCAGCTCTTGATGTCCAGATCTTGATGTCTAGATCTTCTGTTCAGCTCTTGATGTCCAGATCTTGATGTCTAGATCTTGATGTCTAGATCTTCTGTTCAGCTCTTGATGTCCAGATCTTGATGCCTAGATCTTCTGTTCAGCTCTTGATATCCAGATCTTGATGTCTAGATCTTCTGTTCAGCTCTTGATGTCCAGGTCTTGATGCCTAGATCTTCTGTTCAGCTCTTGATGTCTAGATCTTCTGTTCAGCTCTTGATGTCCAGATCTTGATGCCTAGATCTTCTGTTCAGCTCTTGATGTCCAGATCTTGATGCCTAGATCTTCTGTTCAGCTCTTGATGTCCAGATCTTGATGTCTAGATCTTCTGTTCAGCTCTTGATGTCCAGATCTTGATGTCTAGATCTTCTGTTCAGCTATTGATGTCTAGATCTTGATGTCTAGATCTTCTGTTCAGCTCTTGATGTCCAGATCTTGATGTCTAGATATTGATGTCTAAATCTTCTGTTCAGCTCTTGATGTCCAGATCTTGATGCCTAGATCTTCTGTTCAGCTCTTGATGTCTAGATATTGATGTCTAGATCTTCTGTTCAGCTCTTGATGTCCAGATCTTGATGTCTAGATCTTCTGTTCAGCTCTTGATGTCCAGATCTTGATGTCTAGATCTTCTGTTCAACTCTTGATGTCCAGATCTTAATGTCCAGATCTTGATGTCTAGATATACTGTTCAACTCTTGATGTCCAGATCTTGATGTCTAGATCTTCTGTTCAGCTATTGATGTCTAGATCTTGATGTCTAGATCTTCTGTTCAGCTCTTGATGTCCAGATCTTGATGCCTAGATCTTCTGTTAAGCTCTTGATGTCCAGATCTTGATGCCTAGATCTTCTGTTCAGCTCTTGATGTCTAGATCTTCTGTTCAGCTCTTGATGTCCAGATCTTGATGTCTAGATCTTCTGTTCAGCTCTTGATGTCCAGATCTTGATGTCTAGATCTTCTGTTCAGCTCTTGATGTCCAGATCTTGATGTCTAGATCTTCTGTTCAGCTCTTGATGTCTAGATCTTGATGTCTAGATCTTCTGTTCAGCTCTTGATGTCCAGATCTTGATGTCTAGATATTGATGTCTAAATCTTCTGTTCAGCTCTTGATGTCCAGATCTTTATGCCTAGATCTTCTGTTCAGCTCTTGATGTCCAGATCTTGATGTCTAGATCTTCTGTTCAGCTCTTGATGTCCAGATCTTGATGCCTAGATCTTCTGTTCAGCTCTTGATGTCCAGATCTTGGTGCCTAGATCTTCTGTTCAGCTCTTGATGTCCAGATCTTGATGTCTAGATTTTCTGTTCAGCTCTTGATGTCCAGATCTTTATGTCTAGATCTTCTGTTCAGCGATGTCCAGATCTTGATGTCAAGATCTTCTGTTCAGCTCTTGATGTCCAGATCTTGATGCCTAGATCTTCTGTTCAGCTCTTGATGTCCAGATCTTAATGTCTAGATGTCTAGATCTTCTGTTCAGCTCTTGATGTCCAGATCTTGATGTCTAGATCTTCAGTTCAGCTCTTGATGTCCAGATCTTGATGTCTAGATCTTCTGTTCAGCTCTTGATGTCCAGATCTTGATGTCTAGATCTTGATGTCTAGATCTTCTGATCAGCTCTTGGTGTCCAGATGTTGATGTCTAGACCTTTTGTTCAGCTCATGATGCCCAGATCTTGATGTCTAGATCTTCTGTTCAACTCTTGATGTCCAGATCTTGATGTCTAGATCTTCTGTTCAGCTATTGATGTCTAGATCTTGATGTCTAGATCTTCTGTTCAGCTCTTGATGTCCAGATCTTGATGCCTAGATCTTCTGTTCAGCTCTTGATGTCCAGATCTTGATGCCTAGATCTTCTGTTCAGCTCTTGATGTCTAGATCTTCTGTTCAGCTCTTGATGTCCAGATCTTGATGTCTAGATCTTCTGTTCAGCTCTTGATGTCCAGATCTTGATGTCTAGATCTTCTGTTCAGCTCTTGATGTCCAGATCTTGATGTCTAGATCTTCTGTTCAGCTATTGATGTCTAGATCTTGATGTCTAGATCTTCTGTTCAGCTCTTGATGTCCAGATCTTGATGTCTAGATATTGATGTCTAAATCTTCTGTTCAGCTCTTGATGTCCAAATCTTTATGCCTAGATCTTCTGTTCAGCTCTTGATGTCCAGATCTTGATGTCTAGATCTTCTGTTCAGCTCTTGATGTCCAGATCTTGATGCCTAGATCTTCTGTTCAGCTCTTGATGTCCAGATCTTGGTGCCTAGATCTTCTGTTCAGCTCTTGATGTCCAGATCTTGATGTCTAGATTTTCTGTTCAGCTCTTGATGTCCAGATCTTTATGTCTAGATCTTCTGTTCAGCGATGTCCAGATCTTGATGTCAAGATCTTCTGTTCAGCTCTTGATGTCCATATCTTGATGCCTAGATCTTCTGTTCAGCTCTTGATGTCCAGATCTTAATGTCTAGATGTCTAGATCTTCTGTTCAGCTCTTGATGTCCAGATCTTGATGCCTAGATCTTCTGTTCAGCTCTTGATGTCCAGATCTTGATGTCTAGATCTTCTGTTCAGCTCTTGATGTCCAGATCTTGATGTCTAGATCTTCTGTTCAGCTCTTGATGTCTAGATCTTGATGTCTAGATCTTCTGTTCAGCTCTTGATGTCCAGATCTTGATGTCTAGATCTTCTGTTCAGCTCTTGATGTCCAGATCTTGATGTCTAGATCTTCAGTTCAGCTCTTGATGTCCAGATCTTGATGTCTAGATCTTCTGTTCAGCTCTTGATGTCCAGATCTTGATGTCTAGATCTTGATGTCTAGATCTTCTGATCAGCTCTTGGTGTCCAGATGTTGATGTCTAGACCTTTTGTTCAGCTCATGATGCCCAGATCTTGATGTCTAGATCTTCTGTTCAGCTTGTGATGTCCAGATCTTGATGTCTAAATCTTCTGTTCAGCTCTTGATGTCCAGATCTTGATGTCTAGATGTTCTGTTCAGCTCTAGATGTCCAGATCTTGATGTCTAGATCTTCTGTTCAGCTCTTTATGTCTAGATCTTGATGTCCAGATCTTGATGTCCAGATCTTGATGTTCAGATCTTAATGTCTAGATCTTGATGTTTAGATCTTGATGTCTAGATCTTCTTTTCAGCTCTTGATGTCCAGATCTTGATGTCTAGATCTTCTGTTCAGCTCTTGATGTCGAGATCTTGATGTCTAGATCTTCTGTTCAGCTCTTGATGTCCAGATCTTGATGTCTAGATCTTCAAACTAGATCTGATTCTACTTCTCTCGCCCTCTATCCTCCTGTGGGGCATGAGCCCTCAACCAACTCACTCCCAGCCCTCCAGTCCTTAGCTATCCCTCCCATTCATGTCCTCAACCAACTCACTCCCAGCCCTCCAGTCCTTAGTTATCCCTCCCATTCATGTCCTCAACCAACTCACCCCCAGCCCTCCAGTCCTTAGCTATCCCTCCCATTCATGTCCTCAACCAACTCACTCCCAGCCCTCCAGTCCTTAGCTATCCCTCCCATTCATGTCCTCAACCAACTCACTCCCAGCCCTCCAGTCCTTAGCTATCCCTCCCATTCATGTCCTCAACCAACTCACTCCCAACCCACCAGTCCTTAGCTATCCCTCCCATTGATGTCCTGAACCAACTCACTCCCAGCCCTCCTGTCCTTAGCTATCCCTCCCATTCATGTCCCCAACCAACTCACTCCCAGTCCTCCCGTCCTTAGTTCTCCCATTCATGTCCTCAACCAACTCACTCCCAGTCCTCCTGTCCTTAGTTATCCCAGTCCTCCTGTCCTTAGCTAACCCTCCCATTCATATCCCCAACCAACTCACTCCCAGCCCTCCTGTCCTTAGTTATCCCTGCCATTCATATCCCCAACCAACTCACTCCCAGTCTTCCTGTCCTTAGTTCTCCCAGTCCTCCTGTCCTTAGTTCTCCCATTCATGTCCTCAACCAACTCACTCCCAGCCCTCATGTCCTTAGTTCTCCCATTTATGTCCTCAACCAACTCACTCCCAGCTCTCCTGTCCTTAGCTATCCCATTCATGTCCTCAACCAACTCACTCCCAGCCCTCCTGTCCTTAGTTCTCCCGTTTATGTCCTCAACCAACTCACTCCCAGCCCTCCTGTCCTTAGCTATCCCATTTATGTCCTCAACCAACTCACTCCCAGCCCTCCTGTCCTTAGCTATCCCATTCATGTCCTCAACCAACTCAATCCCAGCCCTCCTGTCCTTAGCTATCCCATTCATGTCCCCAACCAACTCACTCCCAGTCCTCCTGTCCTTAGCTATCCCATTTATGTCCTCAACCAACTCACTCCCAGCCCTCCTGTCCTTAGTTCTCCCATTTATGTCCTCAACCAACACACTCCCAGCCCTCCTGTCCTTAGTTCTCCCATTCATGTCCTCAACCAACTCACTCCCAGGCCTCCTGTCCTTAGCTATCCCATTCATGTCCTCAACCAACTCACTCCAAGCCCTCCATGTCCTTAGCTATCCCATTCATGTCCTCAACCAACTCACTCCCAGCCCTCCTGTCCTTAGCTATCCCATTCATGTCCCCAACCAACTCACTCCCAGTCCTCCTGTCCTTAGTTCTCCCATTTATGTCCTCAACCAACTAACTCCCAGCCCTCCTGTCCTTAGCTATCCCATTCATGTCCCCAACCAACTCACTCCCAACTCTCCTGTCCTTAGTTCTCCCATTTATGTCCTCAACCAACTAACTCCCAGCCCTCCTGTCCTTAGTTCTCCCATTTATGTCCTCAACCAACTCACTCCCAGCCCTCCTGTCCTTAGCTATCCCATTCATGTCCCCAACCAACTCACTCCCAGCCCTCCTGTTCTTAGTTCTCCCATTTATGTCCTCAACCAACTCACTCCCAGCCCTCATGTTCTTAGTTCTCCCATTTATGTCCTCAACCAACTAACTCCCAGCCCTCATGTTCTTAGTTCTCCCATTTATGTCCTCAACCAACTAACTCCCAGCCCTCCTGTTCTTAGTTCTCCCATTTATGTCCTCAACCAACTCACTCCCAGCCCTCCTGTTCTTAGTTCTCCCATTTATGTCCTCAACCAACTCACTCCCAGCCCTCCTGTTCTTAGTTCTCCCATTTATGTCCTCAACCAACTAACTCCCAGCCCTCA
The DNA here is from genome assembly GCA_963921405.1 of Cepaea hortensis. Classification (NCBI taxonomy): domain Eukaryota; kingdom Metazoa; phylum Mollusca; class Gastropoda; order Stylommatophora; family Helicidae; genus Cepaea; species Cepaea hortensis. The sequence continues at coordinate 436,779,597 of OY992876.1, forward strand.
TGTTCTTAGTTCTCCCATTTATGTCCTCAACCAACTCACTCCCAGCCCTCCTGTTCTTAGTTCTCCCATTTATGTCCTCAACCAACTCACTCCCAGCCCTCATGTTCTTAGTTCTCCCATTTATGTCCTCAACCAACTAACTCCCAGCCCTCCTGTCCTTAGTTCTCCCATTTATGTCCTCAACCAACTCACTCCCAGCCCTCCTGTCCTTAGCTATCCCATTCATGTCCCCAACCAACTCACTCCCAGCCCTCCTGTTCTTAGTTCTCCCATTTATGTCCCCAACCAACTCACTCCCAGCCCTCCTGTTCTTAGTTCTCCCATTTATGTCCTCAACCAACTCACTCCCAGCCCTCCTGTCCTTAGTTCTCCCATTTATGTCCTCAACTAACTCACTCCCAGCCCTCCTGTCCTTAGCTATCCCATTCATGTCCTCAACCAACTCACTCCCAGCCCTCCTGTCCTTAGTTCTCCCATTTATGTCCTCAACCAACTCACTCCAAGTCCTCCTGTCCTTAGCTATCCCATTCATGTCCTCAACCAACTCACTCCCAGCCCTCCTGTCCTTAGCTATCCCATTCATGTCCTCAACCAACTCACTCCAAGCCCTCCTGTCCTTAGTTATCCCATGCATGTCCTCCCAGTATTATTCATTTAGATCTCTAATTCCCTTCTCCGTGTGTTTTTAGGTATTCCTCTATTTTTTTATCTGATAATCACTCACTTTAGATTCGTTACCTCTTTCTATACGAGCCAGCTGTTGTCATTATCTCCTGTGATCCCATCCAGCTGTTTAAATTATCTCCTGTGATCCCATCCAGCTGTTAACATTATCTCCTGTGATCCCATCCAGCTGTTTAAATTATCTCCTGTGATCCCATCCAGCTGTTTACATTATCTCCTGTGATCCCATCCAGCTGTTTACATTATCTCCTGTGATCCCATCCAGCTGTTTACATTATCTCCTGTGATCCCATCCAGCTGTTTACATTATCTCCTGTGATCCCATCCAGCTGTTTACATTATCTCCTGTGATCCCATCCAGCTGTTTACATTATCTCCTGTGATCCCATCCAGCTGTTTACATTATCTCCTGTGATCCCATCCAGCTGTTTACATTATCTCCTGTGATCCCATCCAGCTGTTTACATTATCTCCTGTGATCCCATCCAGCTGTTTAAATTATCTCCTATGATCCCATCCAGCTGTTTACATTATCTCCTGTTATCCCATCCAGCTGTTTACATTATCTCCTGTGATCCTATCCAGTTGTTTACATTATCTTCTGTGATCTCATTCAGCTGTTTACATAATCTGTGTGACCCCTTATAGCTGTTGATATTTATTATCTCCTTTGATCTTATCTTCATCCAGTTGTTTGCATTAATTGATAAATGTTTCTACTTCCCAGAAAATTCAACAAAATATTGTACATTAATAATTAACATTTTAAAATATCAATTTTAGGAAAAGTAGGCAAACAAAAATCACTTGATCCTGATTCTGACCGATCTAATTATGAGATGCTGAAATTATGCAACTAACCATAAACTGATCAACTCCCATCTCAACGATGTTTGACATTTGGAAGACAGATTTATGAAATTTCCGAGATAAAAATACATAGTTTCCGTTTTTTACAGGAGATTGCGTTCAACCTCAACCCCAAGGTGATTTACCAGGCAATTTAATAAAGCACAGTAGTTTGCCATGCGTGGCCTACACCCGCAGTGTAATGAGAATAAACCTGGGTTGTCAACAAGCTCGAGACCACAAGCTGACTGCTAATTTTTAAATTTCAGGTTTCTAGTAGATCGCTTGTTTGATAATGAAAATTCTAAGACAGTTTGTTTAATGGAATTTCAAAGATAGTTTAACGAAATCTCAAAAACAGCTTATTTCTACTCACGACTCGGTTAAGGACGGAATGATAAGGTGCCTGACGACAACATAGTCAGCGTAAAAGACGGCCAAGTAGGTGATCACAACACAGATGATCCCACAGGGGTCCAGCCGGAACACGGCCATCTTGGCTAGAGGCAGGCCAAACATGGCTTGGATGTCATACACGGACGCCTCAATTGATAGGGAAGCCGTTGTTAGCTTGAGATATAAATCATCATTACCTCCTATGGACAACAGTCATCTTCAAATTAATAAGCTTGTGATGGTAAAACCGTGGGCAGCTGCTATCTGCGGCTGACTCAGTCACAGAATTATTAATCTGAGTCAGGGATGGATATTAATATAACTTCTTGAGGTTGAACGGGGTAGGGGGTCATGCTAGAATCGAATCGAGTTAAGAAATGACACCACCGTCCACAGCTCTCGGGACATTCCCATACATGCTCGTTCCTCATCTTCAACAACTAGGGAAGAGCCTCAATACTCATGATACAAGTAGGAGTCTGATTATGAGCCCGTCTGGCCTTCCCTCTGAGTGTTGAGTGTCGGCCAAATCCTCTAGTCACTCGGTGTCGCTCCACTCTCACTAGGCCATGATGATTGATTTATCTGTTAATCCGCGCTATACACGATCCTAACAGATCTGCCTTGTCGTGCTCCAATACCTGACCCAGACTATGGGGCCGCTTGCTCCCGCCTGCTTTTTCCCCACCACACCAGCATGTTCTGGGGAAAAGATCCAACAGCTCTCCCCATCTTAGGTCGCTTAAAAGTCGACAGGGTAGACTTCATTGCACCGGGTTTTATCCCATATGGCTCGGTCTCTTTCCGCAGCACGGAAAGCGTCGCACAAAGCACGAACTACGTAGCTTTTAGCGACGACCCACAGGAGTCTCCGAAACATTTAACTCGTAAACCGAAGGACGCGGCCCGGAATTGAACCCACAACCTTCGGAGCACGAGTCAAACGGCTTGACCACTTCGCCACAGAGACTCCCAAATCTCCCCATCTTTGATTTTGTAATTGAAGCACGCCACTACGCACGAAACATTCCTGTCTTCACCCTTCTCAGCAAGCTCTGGGCATCCGTTATAATCACGACATGTGTGTCCTGTAGGGCCTGTATTGGTATTATTTGACACTCGTAGTGAGGAAAAGAAACAATTAGCGATCAGAGGACACATTAGACAATATATCAATTCAAAGCATTAGGCACGACGGGATATGAATCTGCCATCTCTAGGTGATTTGCTAAAAAAAAAAAAATTCGCTATTTATATATTTCATTTATGTTTCTGTGTTCAATATCCTTGTCCGCCTTCCTGGCGAAAAATTTGGATATATTATGCGTTGTGCATAGTTAAGCATTCTTTTCCATATAATTTTTTATAGATATCGTTTTTCAACATATTCATCCATCCATCATGTGCCATGCCTTTAAACGTGGGCGGTCATGATTCGCCATTTCACTCGATCACCAGAGTCGTGGATCAGCTCCGTGTTCTTGTCTCGACCATGCCACTTCGCTGTCTTTCCCTTGTTCTCTTCCCCTAGATCTTGCCAGTTGTCACCAAGTTCTCTAATTTATTTCTTCTCATAACATGTTCAAAAAATGTTGATTGTCTCCGTCTAATTTCTTTAATCGGTTTACGATTTTCATTTGTTTCTTGTAGGACTTGGTCGTTGGTTTTTCTGTCTGTCCATGGTATTCTTTGCATTTTCCTCGGAAACTACATTTCCACAGCCATCAGTTGTTTTTCAGCTCTTAGAGTCATCACAGGAGGGATGAGATCAACCCCTATAGTAGCAATGGAGAAAATGGGGAGGACACAAGCTTTAAGAGAACGCAGAGATACAAAAACACTAATACAAGCAGAAAAGTTTCTCAGCTTGCCAGGCCACCCTATGAAGAACCGATTTGAAAACTTAGCTATGGGGCGGTTGAAAAGAAGTAGTTTCATCCACCAGGCCAAACAACTCTGCAGAGAAACCATCGATTTTCCCACAGTTGGTATCCCCCTGACAACTATTCCAGAGCGAACTCCGTGGAAAAATGAACATAGAATATCGCTACATATTCAGTCAAAAGTGAGGGGAATATTTGACAAGGAAGAACAAAACAGTGTACAGCGCAGAGCAGCCACTCTCAGCTTCCTTGATGACGAATACCCACAGGACCTCTGGATCCGAGTCTATACAGATGGGTCAGCACAAAATGCTGTTCGAAATGGAGGAGCGGGAGTGTACATAGAATACCCAAACAATACTACAGACACCGCCAAAATTCCAACAGGAAAGTATTGCCATAACTATGATGCTGAAATTGAGGCAATCAAGATAGCCACAGAGAAATTACAAAATACCAGCCATGGTACACAACCTGTGGTGATATTGACAGATGCAAAATCCGTAATAGAGGCGCTCCTGTCTGGGAAATTGCCAGTCCTGAGGACACTACTTTCTGAACTTAGCAGTCAGCGTAAGATCACCATACAGTGGATACCATCCCACTGTGGAGTCCCCGGAAACGATCGAGCTGATCGATTGGCTAAGGAAGGAGCCAAAGAAGAACAGTGTGATGTGCCCGTTACATACCACCAAAAGAAAAGAATGATCAAATCAGTCAGAAGGCCACCAAACCTTACTCAAGACGATTACCACGTTATGGACAGACCAGAACAGGTCATTCTTCTGCGCCTCAGAACAGGACACAATAGATTACGCAACCACATGTATACAAAATTCAAGATTGGTGACTCAGCCATGTGCACATGTGGTTTGGCCTCGCAGACAGCAGAGCACATACTCCAGGATTGCCCAAACTACAACATATCCAGGCGAACCTTCTGGCCTAGAGAGACAACAGTGGAAGATAAACTCTATGGACCGCTGAATGAACTAAAAAAGACTGTTAGATTCATACAAGAGACAACATTGCAGTTATAAACATATTTCAGGCGAACGAAAGAAGAAGAAGCTTGTCTGCTCATTGTCTACTCTTCACATCCATACAAAAGTACAGGCTATATATATATATATATATATATATATATATATATATATATATATATATATATATATATATATATATATATATATATATATATATATATATATATATATATATATATATATCACCTCAACACTCTTTTTCTCGTAGCAATTGACATATTTTATATTGGTCAGTATTTTTTTTTTTTTTGCGCTCGCTTAATTTGAACTCAAGCGTAATCCATACACACTATTTATAGTAGTGCTGGACTGAATTTTGCGTGTGGATTAGCGTTCTCTGTTAACAGTGTCCCTCGACATCAGGCGAATCCACTCCGACTTCAGAGGTAATTGAAATTGGTCAGTATGTTTTCGTCTCCATGGCGATTTTTGTTCTAATCTCTTCAAGACATCTCCCATCAAATGTTATAACAGTTCCGAGATAATTGTACCGATTCACTTGTCTAAGAATATTCCCATTTACCTGTAGGTCTATATTACATTGTGGTATCTTTCTTTTCAACATATGTTACATCAATGTATAATGTATGTATAATGTGATTATGTCTGTCATATAGCTATGAATGTTTATACTGATTATCATATATTGTATATAGTTTATTATTCATTTTGTAATTAATTTAACATAGATATTATTTTCATCATATGTTATATTAATTTATAACAAATGTTTAAGTTTGGACGCGCTACCAACTGTACCCAGTGTCCCTCGCTATCAGTCGAACCTCCTCCAACACGTCCCCGAGTCAAGGACGAGAAGTCAACGTTTTATTCCATTCTGACTGGTGTAGGGGTTGATCCCGCTACCTCGGCATCAGCACACCGGATGTTTAAGAACGAACTCTTTTATTCCTTCGGTATGCTGAAAATCACTATACACATTATGAAAGACGTCTTTAGTTGCCAAGGTCTATCATCAACCTGAATCAATAATTATGGAATATAGACAGATTTGTCTTGTATTGGCCGTGCGGCATGGCTCCTCTCTTGGCCTGCCTAGTTTACTCCAAAGGTAATGTAACACCTCCCAAATGCTCTCCTCCGCCCAGAGTAGAAGAAACAGTTGCTGATGTTAATAATGAGAATCTAGGAGTCGGCGTGGCAGTTGGTTTAATGTGCTCGCGCTTATACTGTCTCTAGTGACTGCTGTAGGGTTGTTGTTGTTTTTTCCGCACGCCGGTCAGTTGAACTAATATGTTCACTACTCGTTCTTGACTTCGGGACGTAAATTACAAATACATTAGAAGTCAGATGGGTTACGTTCGCCTAATGTTGGGGGAACTGGTAATGGAAAAGTTCACACGCACAAATCAGTCGAGCACTCCCCAAGTAGTAGCTGCAGCTACTGGTAGGTGTAACACGTTTGGGCACTACGCTGGAGTTCAAAGCAAGCGGGATGGGATAGGAATTAGACAATAATATATTCATGCCGTAACGTATTGGTCTAAAATAATGGTTGTCATGAGACAAAGCTGCTTGTAGTATACATCTTGCAAACCGCCACATCACTGTTTAAATCTCCCCGCACTACCCTCCAGATAGCAACAGCGCCAACAACCACAACCATCATAATCAAAATCAAATTTGC